>JARACY010000643.1:0-82877 GCA_029255725.1 Scrobipalpa atriplicella
ATGTGAAGTCTTAATAAAACAATGTGAAATCAGTGAAAAAATAACAAGTATTGTAAGTTTGAAAAAATTGCTACTAATCATTTGTGATCATTTGCGTTAGAGTTAGAGGCAGCAACTATTTTCAAAATAAGTATACTTATATACCGAAATGATTTCACCTTTCAGTTCGAAAACAAAATTTCTTCACGATATTAATTACATTTGGATGTAAATTATATTATACAAGGATAATAAATATCATAATTCCGGACATGTATTTAATTATTTCTTCTTTTATTCCAAAATGTAATACATATTAAATAGTAAGAAGAAATTAAAAACAAGTTAATATTTTACCAAATAAATATAAACCTTAATTACAAACGTACAAATATAATTACAACGTTTTCGTTGATCAATTTCATGTTCAGAATAATCAAAACGTAATGGAATATTTCTTTTAGGTAGGTAAAGGTAGGTATGGCCTAAAGCCCAGGAGGTACACCTAAATAAGCCAAACAGGCCTGTTTAATAATTCTGTTCTTGAGGATGACAGTGCGTTTGAGTTCGTATCAGAAATGTCATTTCAGTAAAAAACAGCCTGTCAAATCTATAATTAATATTGCTCTCAATCTTGAGATCGCTTTATAAATACGAGCCATAGTGAGTTAACTTAATGAAAATCAGTATTATTTATTTTGTTTTTAGTATTTGTTGTTATAGCGGCAACGGAAATACACCATCTGTGAAAATTTCAACTCTCTAGCTATCGGTTCATGAGATACAGCCTGGTGACAGACGGACAGCGAAGTCTCAGTAATAGGGTCCCGTTTTGACCCTTTGGGTACGGAACCCTAAAAACGAAGTTAGGTTCATTATTTTCTCGTAACAATTGCAAGATTCGCTACTTGCACGAAGCAAATACTTACCTACGTTAATATTCGACCCACGATTCCAATACAATACGAAAGAAGCGATAATTAGAAGTCGGAGGTGATACCGGTCCCATGTTGTTTCATAACTTAGCTTTACCTTGTTTGTTCGACAGTTCGATCTAATGAAAACCTTTGATTTGTGTTGTTCGGATTCACTTTTGTTCGTAATTGTTTTAGCTACATAAATAAGAAAAAAGGTTGAAAAGGTTTGCTCTATACGTATACCAACCTGTGTACCAAGTCAAATTTAGAAACCTCTGAATCGACGTAACGATTCACATTCATACATACAGTCACGCCTCTATCCCATATGGTATCTACAACATGTAACAGAAAGGGTATATGCATCGTGAAATGTGTGAATCAGCCCATGAAACTGAACTTTCCCTAAGGAATATAGGTCGAAATACGAAAAAAAAAATGACTTCCCATACTAAATGTGCAGTCAGCTGATGCATTTTGTATGGAAGGTCAATTTTTCTTTTTCGTTTTTCGACCTATGTTTCTTAGGGAAAGTTGTTCAGTTTCATGGGTAGATTCACACCTTATTCGATGCATATACCCTTTCTGTTACACGTTGTATAGGCAGAATGTAAAACGTATTTTCGCCAAATATGACAAAAAACATGTAAGGAATAATTTTAGATACACAGCATTCTGCATTTTAAATGTGTATCGCTTTAATGACGCTCTATCTAATGACAAATTCAAGCGTATGGTACCTTCACCATTTATAATTTAAGAAATGCTCGTAGTTTTTGTTTGTACTTTGTAATTTTATTGAAATATTTACACAAATCAACCGATTTCATAAACAAAACGATACTATGTAGTAAGTAAATGAATGAAAAAGTCTTGTGTGTGTGGATGTAGTTGCGGCAGTAACGACACATTGTTTTTAATTTCTTTATTGAAAGTTCTGCGAAAACAAAATACCTTATTTCCATAATCAAAGTTCCTTTGAATTTTCTAAAATTGTGTCCCTCGGACGACTCGGGGCTCTTATTCATTTCTTAAAAAAACTGTATTTTATTTCACATTTTGCCACACAAAAGTACTAGGCAACCATAACATGATGCGGGTAGACGCGATAAAAAGGCACTGTATTCGAGCCCCGCGACCCGTGAATGTAGGCTCCGCTTTCTCCGCTTGGCTTCGCGATTTCGTGCTTTGATTATTTATGTGCTCTTTTCGCTGATAATGTGTCTTAGTTTGTGCTTCTTATACCCTAGTATATTACGTACCTATAGAATAAGTGATTGTAAATAATAATATTAAAATACACATATTTATTTGATTCCAATAAACACAAAGTATTTTGATAAAATAAATATGATGTGACTACATTGCTCATTATTATAATTATGAATTCTTAGCTTATTCTATCCCATTTCTTCCTGTCCTAGACCTTCTTCCTTCTTTCAGACTTCCCGGTAATAGGCTTTTTCCGATCTTTGCTCAGATTGTACTCAATTCAGTCAGGTCATCCCGTCTTTTTTACTCTGAACTTCTCATCATTCTATACCGACGATCTCGTGATATCTGTCTAGAATCAACATTTATATCCTAGCAAAATAATGTTTTATTTTGATAAATATAATACAAAACAGAGCGTGTGTGCAGTGCTGAGCACACATGCTAGAAGTGAAGCTTCTTTGACATTTCGACTTCCGTCCCCACTCGTGACGTATTTCCATCACTCGACCTTGAAATTTTACTCTCAACACGCCTAAAAAAGATTCACTTCAATAAACTTTATTCCATTCCGTAACAAAAAAGGTAGAATAATATAGAGGTAGTAGGTATTTAGTTATCAAAGGACTTGAAAATTATAAAAATAAAAGACAATTATTTCATTATACGTTTATTTATCGCCATTAAGAACGTGACACCCAATGACACTTTTATTTATTTTACATAATAATTATCTATAATATAAACTAAGAAACACATGTATCACAGAACATTTTGATAGTGCTCGGAATTGACCATAATTATCTTTTTTTACAGTGTGGACGATCACAATAAAATAAATATATTATTAGGAGCACATGAATATTTTATAAACTCAGGAAGATAAAATATTTAAGGTATAGAAATTAAAAAAAAAATGGATTATATTTACTTGGATATTGTTACTTGGGGATAAAAAGAAAATTATTACGTTTTAGTTATTCAAAATTGTTAAAGCGAAACAAAACCTGCTAAGAACGACAGAAAATTCAAAATGTAAAAATATTAGACACATTTCATCTTCCTAAATTTTACAACAATTAAAAGATGATAGTAGACTTTAATATTTTAGACAATATTACCTACCTAAATATGAATAGTATATACATAATACACAATCATACATAATTATTATTATTATTACATAGAATTTGGCACGACAGAAGTGATTTAGTAAAATAAGCAGCCCATTAGAAATAAGAGATTTTTGTTCAGTTACTATTTATAACTACTGGGTGTAAGGGACAGCGTCCCGCAAACTGATGGTTACTCAGACAACCAAACTGAACAACTATCACCGTTTTTTTTTTTCTTTCAGGAAATGAAAAAAAAGAATGCTTTTTCACACAATGACAATTTGTATGGAAGAGCAAATTTTTTTTCATTTGCTGAAAAAAAATCCTGGTGATAGTTGTTCAGTTTTGTTGACTGAGCAACCCCTTACACCGAGTATGTTCTGTAAGAACAATGGCCTAATTTATTTGAATAATAGTAATAAATACCTTACCTTTTTAGGTACAAAAAGAAAGCATATTACAGATAAGTGGGCTACTTTTCAAATTGTATAAATGCAAAAATATTAAAAGATTTACTGTTCAGCTAAAATTATAATAAAATTTAGCGAAAGATAACTTTTATTTTTCAACTTATTGACTTAAAAAAAAAACAATTTATATAATTTAGAGAATTCTCACTTTTCACACCATGCTTTTTATACAATTTCCGAAACAACATTTTCTTAATTATTTTTCGTGGAACTGAGCGATTAATTAGTTCGTTGCCTAAAAAATAATTAACGGATACTAATAATAAATAACAAAATTACTTAATTAATAATAAAAACGTGATTGTACAACAATATTACACCATATTTTTTTACTTTATACACCATAATATTATTTTAGTTTTAATTTTGACTCGTCCTCTCCTTCATATCAACATATGTAAATATATAATAGTTACAATTTTTACGTGGCTTAAAACATTGAAATTCAGTGCTTGCTATGTATTAAATTACTTTTTATTTATTTTTGACATTTATACTTATTTAGTTCCACTAAAGTATGTAGTACTATATCCACTTATATTCTATAAGTGTAGTAAATATGTGGTTATAATTTTTATTATATCTCTCCTAAAAAGGTCACACACACCTTCAAACATATGAAAAAAAAAAACGAAGTAATTCAACATTTCTGTAGTTAACATTTTACTTCGTACAGACTTCTTAAATTTTTACAACTTTGGTTAGGCTGAAACGTAATATGGGAATTAAAAAGATACCTATATAATAAACTCATTATTTAATATCAAAATTATCTAATTAATCTCCGAAACCCTCCTTTATTCAAAAAAATATACAAAGTAGTATGGTATGACAAACGCAAAAAATATAAACTGTTTTCACCACGTCATTTTTATTTTATTCCATGTTGAAACCAGTTGTCTAGTTTATTATGCATTTCATAGCTTTCTCGTCCAATGAACAATTTCGCCGCGGACTCCCAGTTGTGCGCTCCGTGTAGTTTAACCGGCGCATTTAAATTGTACTCTATTTGTATTCGGTGTTCCATGCAGTGCACCACTCCTCGATATGGTCGAGTAATAGCCTATTTATTTTCCAGCACAAATAGGATGCTCCGTAGGTACTTAAAAGGGTTTTGAGGAAACGTACTTGAGCTTACTTTGTGTTTATACACCGGCATTTATTTTAATTTGTTTGCTATATTGGGCTATGAAGGACTTCAATGTTACGGAACTCAAAATGTTAGAAATGATCGTATACATAGACATCTTTATGGATTTTATAAAGATACAATGCAAATGTAAGGATCCTTATGGGCTTGTAGTGGACTGTAGAATTAAACGCTGGATAATAGGAAAACTTGGGTATTTATTTTAAATGCACGATAATACACCGACACAGCACAGGGTTCACAACAGAAGAGAATGTTGCAGGGTGTCAATTTAATTGCGTGCCATTTTTTATTTTTTATTTTTCGAGTTACATTTTTTTTAATATTTTTTATGGGCACCTTTAACGTTACTGAAACACTCACTAAGCTATGGCACGCAATTAAATTAACACCCTGTATTTGAATTTGTCATCTATACAAAAGACATACCATGAATGCATTGAGATACACGCCTAAATTCATGTGGCTCGCCTGAGTTTCGTCGCACCATTCCCGGAATTTTCCGATTTGACTACAATGCGCTAACTCGCTTCAGAATTCCTTCAATACACGTCACATGCTTGTGGCGAAAGATAGGTATTATGTATGCTTCGATTTAAAACTGGAAGTGGATATAGCTGTACATTTTGGTAGTCTTATACACTCTGTGATTTATAAACGTAAAAATGTTATTTGATAATATAATAACTATAGATCGAAATCCGCGGGGCAACCGTTATCAAAAGTATGGATATGCCCGCGGATCCGGAAGTTGCGACTGCTTGCGTGATTCAAAAAAATATTTATTCCTACTTTTAGACGTGAATACATGTTAGAAATGATAATTTTACTTATAGGCTGTAACTTAACTTTTAATTAGACATTATTCTCGTCTACACGTCAGAATAAAATATTATTTTTTTGAATCACGCAAGCAGTAGCAACTTTCGAATCCGCGGGCATATCCATACTTTAGATAACGGTGAAATGGTGGCCTCGCGGATTCCGATCTATAATAATAACTTACCTATTAGGTATGAGATAAATTTTCTCTTCTTTTCGAGAATAATTAAAAAAAATTTAAAACTCTTTATCCTAACGAACTTTAATTCTTGGCATCGATAAATGTTCAGACGATCTATTCAACACCAAGCAATCAAAGATCCAAAGAAAAAAAAAGTAAATAAAATCCTGGGAAAATTACAGTAGATTCGTAGCAATGTGCTACGCCGTAGCAGTTAACAATTACACTGACAATATTTTTATAGCAAGCGTTAAATAAAAATAAAAAGAGTGTAATTAATACTACACAGTGGAACCATAATCTATTTAAAACTAGGCTTCATTCATACTTCACGAGTCCAATGATTGGCTACACTTCTCTCAAGGCACTGTATTTAGAAAATATATGTAATACCATACATACTAGCGACAGACACGTGGCTTCTGGCGTTATTGTACCTGTGGATAGGAAAAAATGTATTAAAAAAAATACGATACCATCTCCCTGACCTTTTCCCGAATTTCACGGGGTGGGTTGCCTAATCTAGGTTATTGAACGAGAAAACTGGTTTTTATACAGAGCGGCTGTCAGCTGACTTCCACGACTCTGAAGGGAAACCAGACAACTGTCAACCCAGCTGTCAAACTTTTCAAGCCGCCAAATGGCGTCTACGATATCAACCGGGACCAACGCCCGCCGTGCCAGTTGTACCATTTGACATTAATTCTTAACGTGTCTTCCGAAGCACGAAAACGCTTGTGTTGTTATACCACTACCTGTCACCGTCACCCATCTATCGCCTAACCTCTAATTATTTGACACAGTTTTCAATAATCAATACAGTTTTTTGTTAATATACTTATATTTTGCGGTGTAGGTAGGTAACATAATTCAAAAGGTAGCTCTCCTTCCTCCACTGAAAGCCCCTTACATTTGAATATTGTTCAAAAAGGCGTCAAAAGGTTTCCGCAATTTCAGCACCTTCCTGAACTGAGTGCGCCTGATGTTATCCGCCTTAACAGCGAGGTTAATTAGCGGTTATATACTCACAAAATAAATTAATAAGGAAGGTAATTAGAAGAAATCCTTGTGCTTGTATACTATTTTGTTACATAAATACTTAAAGTCATGCCTTTATCCCTTATGGGGTTGGTATAGCTTAAAACTCCTAGCAAAACACGTGCGCTACTTATAGGTATTTAAAAAAAACCTTACAATTTTAACTTATATTATTAGCAGATTTCATAATGTCCACTATCAAAAATTTTTAACCGCTACATACAACTAAACACAGAGATACATTCAGACGTTGCATAACTAAGTATTTTACAGGGATTTAAATTATTCTGTTTGTGATTTTAGGGAACGTTTTGAATTTACCACAGACGCTCCCGGTCCAGAATGGAATCGTACATTTAATAAAAAAATACTCACCAGAAGCAATAAACATAGATAAATGCGGCGACCGAGCCACGTAGAGCTTCACGCTGGAAGACCTCGTGTGCGGAGGCTTGACTGGCTGCGTGGCTTGGCAGCGGAGGTCCACGTATGGCCTCGGAGTTGCCACCTTGATCTGCAGGGCTCGCCAGCTAGTTCGGAGGCCGTCGCGGTCGGCTTCTGAGGTTTCTGTGTTGTCCGACATCCAAGGCTCGATCTGACAAAAAAGAAAAAAAAAATTACCATGAGACAGCTAAGTTCACTCTAAGTAAAATAGGCTACGTTATACCGCAGGAAAACATCTGATTCTCATGGGAAAACTCATTAAGCCGCGTGGAAAACTGTGTCGCAAAAAGCTTGTAATAAATATTACGAAAAATCTCTAGGGTAGAGCTTTCAGTTAACCTTCAAATCTCCAATAAACAATAAATAATTCTTGAGGACGGCTTCGTAAACATTTCTATTTGTAAAACGTGATGGATGATAATTCATTAATCAACAAAAAACCTTTCGAAAAATGTAAATAGAAGTAAAAAAATTCGCCCACAATAAACAAGCCGTGAATTTGGCCCACCGCACGTAAACAAATATTGGGATTGGGAGTTTTGCTAATAACTCCATTCCATTTTATTTCGTGTAATGAAAAGTATGAAATAATAGAATTGAATTTAAAGTCTCTGAGTACATGGGGTTTTGTCTCACAACCTTGCAATAGTGTTTTATGCTAATGTCGCACTTAACACCTTTCTTTGAATGATCTCCGTATCGATCCCTAGGCTCCCACCAGCTAGAACTATCCTGGCACCCGGGTCTGGTGCCAAACAGCTTGCAATGTTGTAGCAAATTTCAACGCTTTTAAGATTCCTTGATGATATAGCTTTATAGTTGACTCTTAATCGCAGATAAACCTATCGAAAAAAATGCTATATTTGTTTCTCTCATTGCCTTCTATTCTTTCTTCTTCTTCTTTGTTCTCGCCTATTCTCTTTGCGCCGACTTTCTTATGCCCGTATTTATAATCAGCTCTCAAGAGTGACAGCGAGTTTGAGTATGAATAAGTAATGTCACTTCAGTACAAAACGGCCTGTCAAAGCCACACTTAATATTGCTCTCAAACTTGAGATCGCTTTAGCATCGTCGTCTGTCAGGCCAAGCTTTTGCATATCCTTGCGGACATTTGTCATCCAGATAGTTTGGGGTCTACCTCTCCCTCTCCTTTTCGTATCCCTGGAAATCCATCTAATTGCTTTCTATTATGTAAAAAAAAAACAATAATTTAACTATATATGTTTGTTACCTTCTCAGGTCTTCCATCGATGTACCACATCAGGTTGGCTGGTGGGAACGCATAGTCCGTAGTACAGTTGAGAACGACATCATCTCCCATCTGAACCGTAGCTGGGGCACCGGTAATCACTGGATCTTTCTTCAGGGCCACTGATGGAAATAATACAGGTTTAAAGATACAAATCAATTGAGCACTTTAGATAAGACTGCGATACATTTTCACTCTATTGTTTTTTTTATTATGCCTGGGAAGAAAACAGCTGGAAAATGTTTGATTTGATCTGTTAAATTGTCATAAAATATTGTGTCAAAAAGTTTCATGGAGAGGCACGCACTTTGATAAAATATAAAACTTTTTTTACAACTCAATGGGCGTTTTTCCACTAGACGGCACGTCAACGGCAACGGCGACGTCACGGCAACGATCACGTGACAATATCTATGGGAATCGATGACATGCCGTGACGGTGCCGTGCCGGCAAGTGGAAAAGCGTGTCATATAATTTAATTGATTTTCATACATTATCTCACCTACGATATCGTCGATGGTACCATGCTGTCGCCGTTGCCGTTTACGTGCCGTCTAGTGGAAAAGCGCCCAATCAATGATAGATATTTTTATTGACAGAACTCGAAAATTCCTCGCGCCATCGTCTGTGCTGTGGTTCGCTACGTGATACAGCCTGTCACTACGTGATACAACAAAATGCATCTTCTAGCAGCTTCAGGTCGCTTCGCTTCGCGTCCTTTCCCGGTGTGAACCAGCAATCAGCAAATTATAATTTTCAAAAAGTTCAAATTACCAGCCACAGTGAGATGCTTGACAACCTTGACGACGGCAAACCGTGGCCCTTCAGCGGACACCTCGCACATAAACGTGATCTTGGTGTTGTACTTCTTTGGCAGGGTCACGAAGATGGTGCAGTTGTGGGTCGTGCAGTTCCCGTGGACTGGGCCTCCTGAAGTGTTGAAGGTGCGAATGTCGGGCTGGGAAGGAAATTCAACGTTAAAATGTCTTTTAAGTTATAAATAAGGTATGTTTGATTGGTCTCATTATTTTATGGTAAATCCAGGGAACGAGCAACAATTTTCCTCGAGACCACAACTGCGTTCACCAATACACCTGCCAAGCGTGGTAAAGCGAGTAGCAGCAACACACCTGCGTAACGCTCGGCGCCGATGGTTACGTTCAACTCACTTTAACACACTAACAATGCTTTTTGCCATGCCTAATATACAACTTCGGTCGAGCCAATACATCTTCGAGTATAGCATAGCGCCATAATTATTGACCGGTAATAATTAATAATTAAACCGGTAATAAAAATAATTAAATAAGGGATAATTATAGCGCACTTCCATGCTGGACTGGGAGTGATAGAAAAACATAGAATGTGCCAGCTGCATCTCCTCCCGGGCATGCTGTAAAAGTCAGTTAAGGGATTTGAGGGTTTCAGTATTGTAATTTAGGCGATGGGCTGACAACCTGTCACTAATATCAATATACAGATCTATCTTGGAATAACCTTCAAAACTTGTCAGACGTGGCGGAACGACCTTTGTTTAGGTCGTTTACGCTCTGCCTACCCCATTAGGGATAAAGGCGTGATTATATGTATGTATGTATTATAGCGCACCGTGTAAGACGCCACATAAAACCAACTGTTCATTCGGTGGATTGGTGTATCTTATATGACCGAAGGTTTTCCCGCCGAATGTTTCGCCGGCGATCGTTACGCAGGTGTGTTGCTGCCCTTGCCAACAAGAATGCAGATAAAATCATAATTTACAGTCAATGACTGACTGAATCACGGTGCACAATCCATTCCATAGCATGGAAGCTCTCAGAATCCCATCAACAGGTGGTTTTGTGAATTAATTGTTGTTAGTAACGGTTGCACCTGCCGGCCTCCCCCTTTGTTTCCCTTGTCCTTTGGCTTGTGGACAGGTGTTAATGATCTTGTATGATTTGATATGGTCTGTATACACCTACAGAATCCTATTATTTGAAATGATATAGATAATGATGAAGATGAAGGAGATGTTCATGTTTGTCTAATACTGAAAGACTGATGAAATAAAATCAGTGACAGTTTTTGTAAAAATAATCATGAAAGGATTCTTTTCTATGGACAAAAAGTCTAAAAGAGTTCTTTCTTCTTAAAAGTCTTTAAGGCTCGTATTTATAAAGCGATCTCAAGATTAAGACCAATATTAAGTATGGATTTGACAGAAAGTTTTGTTCTGAAATGACATTTCTGAAACGAACTCAAATTCGTTGTAACTTTTGAGAGCTGATTATAAATACGGGCCTAAAAACGGCTGAAACTTCGCTATGAATACAAATGCTCCTATCCAGACTTTCTTTTATGCACGATACGGAAAACGGAAGAAACATTTCTTACATCCGGCACCTACAATTACAAGTACAATCGCAATTAACTGACTTCATTTGGAGAAATGGCCACCTATTGGGCGCTTTTCCACTAGACGGCACGTCAACGGCAACGGCGACGGCACGGTACCGTCGACGATATCGTAGGTGAGATAATGTATGAAAATCAATGAAATTATATGACACGCTTTTCCACTTGACGGCACGGCACCGTCACGGCATGTCATCGATTCCCATAGATATTGTCACGTGATCGTCGCCGTGCCGTCGCCGTTGCCGTTGACGTGCCGTCTAGTGGAAAAGCGCCCGTTGGTTGAAGTTTTGCAGCATACAATGCTAAAGCAAATACAAGATTTAGTATGTAACTGCGGCAGATTGTAGGATAAGCATTCCAGTATCATAGTCAAGTTAGTATCTTCTGACTTCTGACAGGGTCACAAACGAGTTGAAAAAAGTGTCCAAATGTTTTTAAGTAAAATTTGGTAAAATAAAATAATGTAGCGGTTTGCACTCTCTATCCTTTAAACCCAAATCAAAAGGGATGGAATGACTTTTAGAACCAGAGATAAATTGGGCACAGGTCCGAATAATTACATGGCCAATTCCTATTCCATTCCTATACTTAACATGAATCTATGTAATTTACCTACTTATCGGACAATCGAGGTATCACCCTGTAATATCGTAAACAATGAAACAACAACCATAGTTTTTGTCTTTTTCGTTGAAATGAATTGTAGACATGCAAAAAAATAAAAAAACCGAAACTTTTTTTATTATATGGCAACATTGAAAATGTTGCCGCCCATACAAATCTATTTACCCTACCAAAACAACAAATCTGTCAATTTAATAGTGATTTTTGATTGTGTCATAGATGGCGCTGTACATGTGACTGCAAATGGGGCGAATTCGTTTTGAGTTATTTAAATGTATCAATAGATGGCGCTGATAACCTTGAAACAAATCTGTCAAATACTATGACAACACTCATACGTAATTAGAAAAAATATAGATTTGATATTTACAACTCAAAAACAAAGTACCTTATTAATTTTGTGTCTGACGAAGATCAAACTCCAAGGGCTCAACCACTAGACTTCCAAAAACAGTAGCTTCTAACGAAGTGTTGAGGTGCAAAATAAAAAAGCTGTACAAATAAGAACAACCTCCACAAAAGATAGGTCGTTTAACTGATGAACAGCCGTTAATTACTCCTCGTTGGAACTTTTGTGTTCAAGGAAGTTCTCTGCTTTCTCTACTGGTTTTTTTTAATTGTTATTTTAAGTTAGTTTTCAAGTAAGTAGGTATAATTTTGATCGTTTTTAGAACTGTTTTCTTGCCAGATCTATAAATTTTATCTGAATCAATCTGAACTAAGGAAAAGTATTCTCGCAACGAGACTTTCGTCAAACTTTTTATAACGTCTATTTAGCGATGAATTTAGGCCCGTATTTATAATCAGCTCTCAAGAGTGACAGCGAGTTTGAGTTCGTATCAGAAATGTCATTCCAGTACAAAATTACCTATCAAATCCGCACTCAATATTGCTCTCAATCTTGAGATCGCTTTATAAATACGAGCCTTAGTTACCAATACTCCTAGGATCCAACCAATCTACACGTATAAAGAATGTTATGAAAATATTACAATATTGCATCTAGATGTTTATCGGAGATGTCAACCTCCCTAACTTTACTTAACGACATCTCAACCAAAGAAGCCGTCACCAAAAACTTAGCGAGCTTTTAATCCAGCAATATTTTTCCAACAAAAAATCATTTGCTTTGGAAATAATGTACTTAGGCAATTTTACTTCTTTGCTAAAATTCCTTAATTTGATAGAACTGTAATCTTCCGGTCCAGTAAAAATGTATTGAACTTTGTACAAAGTGATGAACATCGTTAAATTTAAGTCAAGATTTTTGCTCGGATTGGCATTTTTAGAAATTTAATAAGTCATTTTATAATAAAAATGTCCCAGAAATATACCAAGGTAAAGATTTCATTTCGTAAACGGAAATAAAATGTAGGAAATAAATGGAAAATCAACATCATTAACTTGATAAAAGACTTTTAATAAGTTTGCTCTAGACAGACAGAAATTATAGGGAAAGAGTTGACAAATGGAGCGAGGTGGGTATTTACTGGCGTAGTGACATTCCAACCTGATTTTTCTTCTTGGGACTACCATATCAGCTGCAATAGTCTATGCTGGACATGGGTCTCCCCCGTTGGGAGATCCTTGTGCCACGCACGCTACTTTCGGCTTGCGGAAATGTTAAATTTACAGAAAACAGTGCTGACCTTTCGCGCCGTCTGTGGGAGATAATAATGGGGTGATGCTATTCTAAGCACCTCATCGGGTCCTAGGAGTCTTTTGAGTATAAAAAATTTCTGAACTCACCACTTGATCCGGCGTATACCGGAATATCTCGTTGTTGTCCCGGTACCATTTGACGGAGTGTAGTGGTGGCTCCCCCGGCTCGCTGACGTAATGGCACTCGAGTCTGACTTCTCTTCTCGGGTCGCCATATGTTGGCACCTCCAGGTTTGTGATGTTGTGGGCCGTTGCTATCACTGTGGAAGAAGGAGAAGGGGATTGTTATAAGAATTCTGCAGAAGTAGTTTGACGTGAATTAAAGGTGTATCGGAAGAGTAAGGTTTTATTTTACCAACCTTCGATACCTGCTTTAAAACAAATACGTTGGCTACTATGTAGTTTAAACTATAAGAATTTAACGGCAAAATTACGACGCATAAATACTTGTTTATGTTTTAAATGAATTTCATTTCTAAAAGAAAAAAGTCGCTTTCGCTTCACTTTACAACAAATATTTTGATTCAATCAGCATTCCCCTCAAAAACAGTATACCAAATTAATTAAAAATACCTAATAGCAAACAAAACCCAACGAAACTTGTTATACGGTTATACATAGTTCCTGGCTTTAACTATTTTAATCAGAGTTTGAGACGAACAAAAACGAGTTAACACATTCGGCGCATATTCGGTTCTGGCTGCAAACTGGGAAATCTAGGAGTATTTTGCGACAAAATCCTGTTGATGCATTGCATGTGAAATTTTTGCTCCCATGTGGTTGTAGCGAGGTTTTTACATGAAAAGGAAAAAGACCTGGAGTATATAGCGGTTGTGAACCACAGCACAGGAGAGTTTCAGATATTCTCTGTGAGGAGAGTCTGAGCACAGAAAGATAATAATTCATATACTAGATACAAAAAGACTAGAATTTATAAATGTATGACAAATTATATCTTATGCGTAACGTAACGCAGAAAATCAAAATTCCTCGTGTCGATACAATGCACTCGATTCTGGTGGCACTATTGCTTAACTAAATTTAAGTAAGCGCTGTCATTTCTCAACTTTGACATAATAACAAGATAACACATGACTTTGATATTCCTAATCTGACGTCAGACGCTTAAAATTAGGAATTTTAAGTTACGAGGACTGGCTTGTGTTTTTAACTAACGTTTGTGTTTTTATGAAGTCACTAAGTATTGTTGCCAATTTAGAAGTAAATATGAACTTAATAAACAACAATACAAAGATCCTTACACCTCATTCCGTATGAAAGTGCAGTATGAAATGAGCTAATCGTGTATTCGAGGTGCACCTGCGCCTAACTTCAGACTAAGCGGCACTAAGCCACGTGCTTAACACGTCGCCGACTTGCTAGCTGTTTTGTTAATACATATGATCTGACCAAATCAGGTGGTCTTGTACGCAGGGTCGGATTACAGATGGGTGATCGTTAATAGTATTTAAGTATATGGCTTGTGCTGAAGGCACAAAGTCAGTCTAGATAGAGAGAAATAAAAAGAAAAGGACTTTATTCAGAGTTATATAAATTTAATGTAGGGTGAGATTGATAGCCAAAAGAAAGCCGAAGATCCAATGCGAAACAAAAATGTAGTACAATTCTAAGGAGGTTAATTCCCAAAACAAGCTTCTCCACTTTTGACTTGATTCAAATACATACTCCAATCGTTGCTCTACCCAACAAAATCAGTCTGACAAGATCAGTCTGTATCGCTGCTATTAAGGAGCCCAGTTATTTCACTAAAGTTGTTATTTCTGCAAAGTTGAAGTTACGCTATGAGCAAACAGACTGCGAGATAACGCAGTCTTATAGTTGTAATAAGTTGCATAATAAATGCGGAATTACTGCACAATGTGTTTGCTATTATAAGCTTTGTTTCTAAGAGATTAAAACTGCTGATTGCAGTGCAAATGAGATCTAGCCTTTTTATGTTGTGGGCATTTATAACCTGAGAGAATGATTGTTACTATGTTATTGATAAAGATGTTAATGATTTATAAAATTATAAGTTCACCCTGAGATTTAATTCATATTATGGCTTAGGACAAAGGTTGACATTGTCCTGTTAACAAAAATGTCCCCCTTTGAAGGGGGATGTTAATTTTTAACCGTAATGCATTTTAATCTTCTCGAATATTCACCGGATGTCGTCGAGGCTATCTAACAAAACGGTCGTGAAAAATAACAAAGATATTTTTAATCAACTATATTTTCTTAAAACCTTAAAGTTACTTCGACGATTCCTTTTTTATCTCGTGTTTAGCCTGCACATACTAAATATTAATACACCGAACTGTGTCTTTTAACATGAGCCTGTAAATTATTCAGCAGGCGTACCTGGGGCACTCACTGAATTACATACGATACCCATCCACGGTAAATTTTGGATTAAAATAACGTGAAAGCGAGACCTGTTTGCTGGGTCACAGATTAGCCGTGTTTTTGGGTTAATGGTGTTATAAATAGGATGGAACATGACTTTTTATTTTATGACGTGACGTTTCAACAGTGGCCTCAATTCACGCCGTCCAGTTACTAATTCTAATTCTTAGTAGCGCTGTCACTTTCTTAACTTTGACATAAGAACAGGATAGCAAACAAATACGTGAGTTTGACATTTCTTATCTGACATAAGACTGCTTAAATTAATTAAATTTAGTGAACACGCTCTATGGTCATTCCTTATTTAAAGCGCCGTACGTCAAATTAAGAATGTCAAAGTCACGTGTTTGTTTGCTATCCTGTTCTTATGTCAAATTTAAGAAAGTGACAGCGCTACTAAGAATTAGAATTAGTAATAGTGCGTCCTGAATTAACACCGTCAGAGTTTTGACCGCACTAGAACGTTACGCACTTCGCGACATAATATTCTATGTTTGAAAATGTATGAGATGTAGGTACTGCACTGCAGCGGCACTGCAACGGCGCAACACGGCGCGGCAAAAACGGTCAAAATGTATAAAATGACATTGCCGCTCCGCTGCAGCTACAACTACATTCTACCGGGTGAAATTGAAATCAATCGACAAATTTTGAGGGTGAGTTCAGGCCATGATACTGAACAACTTTTCCTATGAAACATAGGCCATCAGATGAAAAAAAAATTTTGGTCTTTCATCGTGAAGTCAGTCAGCTGACCGGGCCGTTTTATGGGAGGTCGAATTTTTTTTCAACTTATGACGACTTATGTTCCATGAGGAAAGTTGTTTAGTTTCATGAACTGAGCTCACCCTCAAAGTTTGTCGAATGATTTCAATTTCACCCTGTAGTGCGGTCTAATCTTCAATAGCCTCTAATACAGTTTTTTGTACTATCTATCTATCAATGACAGGGACTAGGATCAACGGTTTAACGTACCCTCCGAAACATGAAATCATCTTTCTTGTCAACCAGGTAATTTGTCGACAGTTATAGAACCCAAAGCACAATCACAGTGCCAATTTTCCGCGATGAAATCACTTCGTTACAATAATAAATACTTGATAATAAATTAACCCGTAAAAAAAAAAATTATATAGTATTTCCTACTCAAAAATCCAATAAAACGCGGTCAAACCTACGGAGTACCAATACAGGGTGTAAAAAAAGTACTGCGTTCCTGTAAACCACAAGTTCTACTGATAAATAATATATATAAAATAATAATACTTTCGCAAATCACAAAAAGTTTAGCTCAAAAACAAATGTTGCTTTGTCCATACAAAAATGCAGATGAGGAAAGCATGTTTTTTGCAAAGGCTTTTTTGTGCTTTAAGAAAGTTGTTTGGTATCATCACTAATAACATGTGGTTAAAGATGTTGACGTTTTCATACGAAGGATCGCAGTATTTTTTTACACCCTGTATATTTCATCACAAAAACAATATGCATATTTACAGGTTGTTGAATATTTAACCTCCTTTGCTTGGTTGTAGTACGGTACAAAAGTTACATTTACTTAATGAAAGTTATAATTAGATTTCTTGTTTGTATTTAATTAAAAACAGTTTCTAAGTATTTATAATAGAGTTTCTTCTTCATTGTTTTTGTCTCAGTGACTAACATTCTTATTTTGTTTCTATTCTCCGTTTCTGGCGAAAAATAACATAGAGGAACAGGGGTTTTGAATTGTAATTGTGCTTCGGAAGGCACGTTAAGTCGCTGATGTTGGTTCATTAAACTATGATATTTCATAAATATTAGTCGTTAAGCCATTTCAGAGGCCATTCCCAAGACTTCTTAAGACTTTGGATAGGCCACTAACCTGGCAAAAACCTAATCTAGGATTGGGTCTGGTTTCCCTTCTGGGTTGCGGAGGTCAGATGGCAGTTGCTCTGTGTAAAAGCAAGTAGGTATCCTCGCTCAATCCCCTAGGTTAGGTAGCTGACCCCGTAAAATACGGGAAAAGGCTAGGAAGATGCAGTCTCCTCTTATAAAACACCCATTTATTTTACAAAATATTTACTTTAAGTTCGTAAATAGTATCTTCCATTTTCCTAGAAGATTCCATTAATTCCGCTCGGGGGGGAGCCTAGGGGAAATCCACTAATAAATAAAACGGTGGATCCGCAAGTTGGTTGTTGGGACAGATATTAATGACGTCACGACAGAGGACAGACAGTCCAACGACTCAATACAACGGTTTATAGCGGGGGAATCTGTGATTTCTATATAGGGTGCAATAAATAAAAATACTTCCACGCTGAACAGGGGAACAATTATAAATAAAAATAAGATGCTTCTTTATCAAGGCATTTTCGATACCAAGTATTTCATACATACATAAAATCACGCCTGTATCCCCAATGGGATAGGCAGAACAAAAACGACCTAAACATAGGTTGTCCCGCCACGTCTGACAAGTTTCGAGGGCTAATACAGATGATGATTATGTATATTGCTATAGTGACGGGTTGTCAGCCCATCGCCTAAATTGCAATACACTGAAACCCTCGATTCCCTTAGCTGATTTTTACAGCATGCACGGGAGGAGATGCAGCTGGCACATTCTACGTTTTTCTATCACTCCCAGGCCCATATTTATAATCAGCTCTCAAGAGTGACAGCGTGTTTGAGTTCGTATTGGAAATGTCATTTCAGTGCAAAACGGCCTGTCAAATCCATACTTAAGATTGCTCTCAATCTTGAGAGCGCTTTATAAATACGAGCCCCAGTCATTCAATCAAATAGGAGATTGAACCAGATCACTGCGACATTCATATACCTATATACGAAAAACTGTAAGATGATCGCTGTGACAGATGTAATTTTCTTTTCTTTTGTGCTCCTTGGGAATGACATCTGTCACAGCGGCCATCTTACAGTTTTTCGTGTATCTGTTGCTGCTCTGGATGCTGCAGTCTAACTTGGAAGTAAGTACATTTACAAGACACATTTCAGAACTCATCCGAGCCATTTGTGCTGCTGCAGGCTGCTACTGCTGAGTGGAGTCCAACTTGGAATACAACCACAGATCTTCTTCGAAAGCTAAAATATGCCGTTTGACACGATTCCTGTAAGGAATAAAAGCGTGACAAAATATACGCACTTTATTTTCTTGACATCCTGTGTACACTAGCATCAGTCGTAAGACCCCCTCAGCAATTTGCCATCAATTGCCGTAGTCCGGTTGCACTGCCGGACCCTCGGATCTCTGAGAATTGGAGCGGTGCAATGGACACTTATTGGCCAGGTCAGTTTTCGGATAATTGTAATTGAAACTGTAGACTGCTTCTCTGATAAGATAAATACAGAGAATTCGTCATATTATTTAAAAAAAAAATCATTACTTATACAAATTACAGAGAGTAAAGATATTATATTGAAGAGGCGTGGTGAAAATGGCTCGAGATTTTTGATGCCCTATCTAATTCCATGTATGTATGTTAATTTATTGAGAAAAAAATACCCTGCTAAAATAATACTACTGGTCTCTAAAAATCATCTCCTCCCGTGCATGCTGTAAAAACCAGCTAAGGGATTCGAGGGTTTTAGTGTATTTCAATTTATAGGCGATGGGCTGACAACCTGTCACTATAGCAATATACACAAACATCTGTAATAAATAACCCTCAAAAGTTGTCAGACGTGGCAGAACGACCTTTGTTTAGGTCGTTTTTTCTCTGCCTACCCCATTAGGGATAAAGGCGTGATTTTATGTATGTATGTATGTATGTCTTTAAAAAGCTTCTCGATCTATGATCAATGTCTCGTAAACATCGTTAAAAAGCTTTTATAAGTATTTTCATTCTTAATATTCTAATTAGCGACATCATTAAAAGTTATTTTTATAATTTCATATTTTATCTCGTGAAGGTTAGATTAGGGCGTGAAAGTATAAATATAACAAATTAACTTTCTTATTACTTATCAGTAGCTGTTTACTCAACTCATATAGGCATTACCACAAATAAAATGTTTTCATTAATAAATTATTGCATCTTTTAATTCATACTAATCATAGCGAATAATTTGCGCCGTCCAAATAAGTTATCATCTAAGTATCCAGTGCTACGTCCGAACGCCGAATGTAGGGATGATTATTATTAGTATTTCATGTCATATTTTCACTGCCCCTGTAGCATGCCACCGCGCGATAACGTATATTATCGCATCAGAGCGGAGAATTGTAGTGATTCCTACAGTATGCCCGAGAAGAGAGAAGCAGTTGGAACATTCTACGTTTTTCTATTGCTCCCAGTTCAGCATGAAAGCTTTCATTTATAGAACTGATTAGTAAATTGAAGCCCATATTAATAACCAGCGATTAGGTCAACACAAGAACGACCTTTTCAGAACAAAGCAACCTATCAAATCCATACTTGATACTGCTCTCAATCTTGGGATCGCTTCATAAATATAAGCCTCAAAGACGGTAACTTCACAAACTGTACTTTTAAACGTTTGCAACATCCTGAAATGATTTCCTATCTAAAGAAGTTTCCGCATCCACTGTTTCCGCATACAAATGTAAAGCCTTCATTCACTGTCGGAGCAGAGAAATGGTCCCTTGCTCAAACAAACGAAACTGGAAACTTAAATTGCTTTTACAATATAAACAGTAACAAGAAAAATCTGATCGGGTTCAAGTGATTGGTTGAATTCGTTGGTAGAAGTGTTAAGGTTTTTTTTTTGGGTTTTTTCGTACTGACTCATCAGTGGGTTGGGCGATGATATTCGTAAGAAAGCGGGCAGAAATTGGATGAGAACGGTTAAAGACCGAGCTGAGTGGCGTGCCATGAGAGAGGCCTATGTCCGGCAGTGGACTGATACAGGCTGATTATGATGATGTGCAGTAGCACAAGCTTGAATATGGTAGTCTACAAATGGTTAATTATTCTATGTTGCATGAGATAGAAAATATTACCAACTCCGTACAAGAATGGTATTTATACTAACGCATTAATAAGTGCATCACCTGAACGCGGTCCATTTAGGAGGGATTGAAAAATTGGTAAAATGCACAACCAATGAAATAAAGTACCTGCAGAAGTACCAAATATGGTGACAAATCAGGGGAATTTTGGATAAGCCTAAGCGAACATTGCTGCAGTACTGAGCTGTCAGCCCAACTCCAACATTACAATGGACCAAATCCTTACAGTTTTAAAACTACGCTCGTAAAAACAGACAGATGGTAAATTCTTTGTTTTTTTTTAGAGCATGAATGCAAAATATATTCCCGGTAAAAATAAATTTACGGATATTATCATACACTCTCTTGCAGCTCTATGAGCTCCTAAAAAAGCTTTAATCTTCCCTCCTAAATGGACCGCGGCTTGGAGGCTTGCCATGCCATTATTTAAATCTAAAATAATATTGGCATTACCTTATTTTAAGGGTAAAATGTAGGGAAATCTGGTGATCAACTTAATAAAATGGATGGCACAATGAAAAACAACATAAATTACCAGGGAAGCATAAAAATGTGAGGAAAGTAGGATTAATGCAGTGCCACGCTCCAGTTAGTGCGTATTCCAAGTTATGGGTTCGCTGTTTTACAACTTGAAGGGAACTATAAAAAATATTGTCTTTCAGTGAATGTGTTCATAACAAACTAAAAGGAAATAAGAAACGTTTCTAATCGGCACCTTATTTTAGCAGTTTATTATTAAGAAATACAGGTGCTGAAAATAACTAAATGTGATTTTCAGGCTATAAACACAACACACACAAAATACGTGATGAGTAGTCCATTACTAGGGACATTGTGTCGATAATTATAAATTTTATAAACGATTAATAAACAACGAACAAGTGTTATTCATATTGGCTTATTAAAGCGGCGCTCAATTTATATACCGTTCATTGCATTATCATAAATTAATCAAATAATGTATTACAATAGTTATAATAAAATTAAAAATGTTTTAGGAAAAATAAGTATTAGGAACTTATTAACAATTCGTAAAAACTCGGTTCCCTATAAAACTCCCTATAGGTATATTGTTATTACGTATAAGGTGTGTGAAGTCACAGTTTAATACTGGCGTTTCGGTAGGTTATAAATAATAATGCATAGATCAACTTCTCCCAACTTTTTTTTGGTTGAAATATAAAAAAAAAATTGGACTTCCCGTACAAATTCCATGGTCAGTTTTATAATTATTATAAAAGCAGAAACCACGATTTTTAACGGCGATAAAAGATTACATAACACCCTGTACAATAATTTTTAACCCTCTTTTATATCTGATTTTATTATTTTGTTTATAAACTAAAATGTAAACAACACGACCATTAACTCTTCAAAATGTAATTTATTGTTTAGGCTGAACAATAGGAAACAAGTAACTTCGGAATTTTGCTAATATTTTGATTAAGGGTAAAACAGGGGTTACAGGGCCAAATGGAGCCTTAATGTTATGTTTCCTCTCTAGTTAACCAACAATTTTCTATCAAATAACATAAAGCTAATAATGTTTATGTTGCTTTTGTAAACGTACTTATAATACCCGCTTTAAAATATTATCTTTGACACGAACTTTGACACTTAAGGTCAGTTCACACCGGGAAGCGAGGATGGAGGCGCCGTGAAGATGCTGCTTGAAGTTGCATCTCGTTATGCCAAGATTTGGCAGGCTACACCGCAGGGCGCAGCGCGACGCCGCGAGGAATCTTATTATGTCTATATTTTTGCATAGTAAATAGGTATATTAACGAGCTCTCGTTTTCCGCTGTGAAATGACCCCAAATTATAACTTTGCAAACAATTAAACAAACTTTGATATTTTCTTCAATATGTGGAAATGTTAGAGACTTTGAGAAATCTATAATGAGCTTGCTCCATCGTAGGCTCAAATAAACTTAATACACGGAAATGGTTTTGATAATAAGTAATTAGAAAATAGTAAGTAGACGCTAAATGCTTTTAGGAAATTGAAAACAAACTCTTCCATACAAAATGACCGCTTCGATCAAAAAATTTGTATGGGAGAGAAAAAGATGATTATATAAAGACTTTTTTCAATAAAAAAAAATCTTGATCAAAGTTGTCCAGTTTTGTTGCAACCTACACCGCGTATTATAATGACGCCTTTGTACTGTATAGATGTGTTGATTGGTACAGCAAGCTGTCTCTTCGATGAACCAATAGTGACCCAGTTTGCTAAGTGTTTTAATGGATCAAAGACGAAGCAAGTTGAGATCAAACGCTTCTCATTCCTGCATAAACGGTTACAGGCCATAGACATCTTAGGGTCAGTCAACAACGACCTGATAAACCCTGCATTAGAGTGTTTAAATCACCTATTAATAACATAAAATAAAAATAAAAATAAAAAAATAAAAAATAAATAACAGCTGATAGGCCTCTGATATAGTTTTTGTAACGACCACTACCAAAGACAGTGACGGAGTTTAACCCCCAAAGCACGGAATCCTTTTTCTTACCTACAGACAATCAGGTGATTCAGCCTAAACTAGGGAAAAGCTCACAAATATAAATTGACAATTATCAATTTTTCACTTCAGTTTGGTTGAAGCAATTTTGGCAGAATTACTTGATTCTCAGACAAATAAAACAATTCCGTTCTTTTGGAAGATTTATATAATTACGTAATAGAATCGTCGAGAACTAGGTCAAAAAACCAACAATATTAATCAATCAACAAGTTCTTTAGCGAAAGTTAATTTGTTTCTAATTGTTTACCTTCTCTTGCTGTCGAGTGAGTGGTCTGTTTATTCTGAGAACAAAAGTTTCATCACGTCTGCCAGAGTGGTCTACGAATAATTAAGTTCTTTCACCTTTACCTCTTCTTGTATGAAGTGGGCTTGCCAAATAATCCGCGATGAACACCTGAATCAGACTTTTTAGACCGTCTAAGCTAGGCGCATGGCGTACAAGGCGGAGACGCCGTAACTTTCGACAGATTTTCTAGGTATAGAAAGTATCCCACTATAGTATAGTATAGAAAATTTTCATATGTATACGTCACTGCGACAATTTTGAAGATTGACAGATTTGAAGCTGCGCTGGCCTTGTATTCTATGGGCCGATTCACACCGGAATGGCAGAGATAGCAGTGGGAATTGACGGCTTAACGTGCCCTCCAAAGCACGGAATCAATCAGGTTAATCATCCTGTAAACTCTATGTCATCACAAACAATAATTGAAATGATCTTGTTTTCACAAACCACTTAAAACAGTCTGAAGTCAATTATTACTGTCTTAGTTATTGTTCAACATATTCTTAACAAGAACTGTAGTTTTGTACTCTCGCTTGACTCGGTTCTTAGGCTCGTATTTATAATCAGCTCTCAAGAGTGACAGCGAGTTTGAGTTCGTATCAGAAATGTCATTTCAGTACAAAACGACCTGTCATATCCAAACTTAATATTGCTCTCAATCTTGAGATCGCTTTATAAATACGAGCCTTAGTATTTTCTGGTCAGCACGTTTCGATAGAGCTCTTTTATTATACAAGACGACCTCAATAACATAATGGTGAACCTTTCCGATTGGGAAGGTTTTATACAGTTGTGCCTAATCTGACCTTACTCAGCTTTTGATGGTCAATAAGAAAGGGTACTTGCTTACTAAAATTATTCATGAATTTTATGTATAATATAAAATACGTGATTTATATTATATTAGATGTTGGAAGTTTAGGTTAGAGGTGACCGTGGTATAGTTGGAGGTGAAACGAACTAACAAAAACTTCGACTTCGTCTCTGTTGCTTCAGACCTAGGCTGGAGTCAAGAGCAAACCCATTTCTAATTAAAAAAAAAACATTATCCGCAGGATATAAGGCCTCGTAATTTGGCAAGTATTTGGTATTTGCCACGCAGAAAGTGAATTTACGAGAATTAATTAGAAAGTAAGTGAAATTAAAAGTAAATGAATTAAAATTGAATAATAAAGTAAGTGAATTAAAAAGAAAAGTAAGTAAGAAAAAGTAAGAAAAGTAAGTGAATTAAATAGAAAGTGAATTAACGAGTGCAGTGTAGGATCTTTTATTCACAAGGAACGCTGCTGTCTTTTCCCTAGATTTCAAATCAAATCGCCTTTTCAATACTATGAATCCTTCATCTCTCTCTATTGGTCTCTGCAGTAAGCCCAGGAAAAAAGCAGCCAGAACATCCTATATTTTTATCGCCAGCATGGAAGGAGATATAAATCAGGGAGGAATTTGGTGCATACAGTGCCTCCCTGCTTCCACTCTATTGGTCTATACAGTATGCCCGGGAATATGTTAATTGTTATTTCATTATTGTTATTTATAAAGAAATATCTAAGTATAATCTACAACATGTAACAGAAAGGGTATATGCATCGTGAAATGCGTGAATCCACCCATGAAACTGAACAACTTTCCCTAAGGAACATAGGTCTAAATACGAAAACAAAAAATTGACTTCCCATACTAAATGTGCAGTCAGCTGATGCATTTTGTATGGAAGGTAAATTTTTCTATGTTTCTTAGGGAAAGTTGTTCAGTTTCATGGGTAGATTCACACATTTCTCGATGCATATACCCTTTCGGTTACACGTTGTATAGCAAGAAGGAATTTGGTGTATAAAGTCCCTCTCTCCATCGGGTCACTCTATTGGTTTCTACAGAAATAGCTAGAACATCCAATTTTTTCGTCACTCGCAGACCAAAATGGAAGGAGGTATAATCTATAGCAGGGAGGAATTTGGTGAATAAAGTATTTTGGTCCCCGGCTTTTGATCAAAACTTCTCGAAAGTAGTTCGGCAGTGTCAAACTTCTGTTCCTATCTTGAATGGTATTTGAATATGATCAAAACTTCTCAAAGTTGTCCCTAGACGGGAGTGTGAAGTAATTTTGTGCTCTTTCTCTTTTATTTTTAGATACATTTTGCTTCGGTGTTGTTTTTTAACCTTACAAGATTAAGTAGATGGCACTGTATTGTTTATAAATGATGATAATGTCTGAAATGGTTTTTTTTTAACAGGGATTTACTTTTTTATGCTGTTATTATAATGAAGTGTTTTTTTTTATTACGAAAGCAATATTTTCCATGTCATATAGTCAATTTACATGAAATCCTAAGTACCTACATAGCTATTAGTCAATTATGAAATTGAAACATTATTGAAAATAATAAAAACGCAGTAACTTAAACATTGTATTGTGTCTTAAAGACATTTTATAAATACTTAATAAACTTTTTAAACTTCCCAATTCTTAACTTAAAATAAGAGGTTAATTTAAATGTCATAATAAACAAAAGAACGCTATAAAATCCTTATTGGATTTCTCAAAAGAAAACCCCGAAATCATCTCTTCAACGCCCCTTTATAATTAAAACCTCAAACCAGGAAAGGTTCTCATAATTAACAACATAAAAATCTGCATTTTACGGCCAAACATTAATACAGGGTGTTCTATTGCTTTTAATTACAGCGCCGGAATTCAAATTACAATTTTAATTATGGCTCATTTACTTTTATCTTCACGGAGGAATTTAAAAATGTGAGAGATCGAAAATTGATCATCACATCATCAAAATTTCTTATTTTGTGTAACATAATATTTCCATAATTAAGCATGTGTGTACGGAAAATTACCATGCTTAACAGACACAGAAGATACTGTAAGATATCGCTCATAGCTCGACATCTCTTCCCACGGTACCCTTCAAGCGATTTTGTGATGTATCGGGATGTAATAAGGTTTATTTTCGGTGTCTTACGATCTGAGCTATGAAAATATATCTTATAGGCGGTGTCAATGGGCATCTTCATATCTTTCGGCATTGAGTGGTACGAAAATAAACCTTATACCATCCCGATACAACACAAAATCGCTTGAAGGGTACCGTGGGAAAATATGTTGAAAGATGTCGGAACATGAGATATATATCCCATATTATCTGCTGTGTCTATGGGCACCTTAAAAGAAAAAGAATTCTATCAGCTTCCATGCTGGATTGGGAGTGATAGAATAACATAGAACGACTCGAACAGTACCTACCTGTAATATTCGTTTGTAAAAGGACCCTAGCTTATAAGTTGTCAAATGTTGCGGTAAGGGTTTTTGATGGGCTGTTTACTTTTTGACCCTTATAAGGGTGAAGTCTCCATGAGAACCCGACCCTGTTTAGCTATACAGGGTGACCAATAAATCATGGATAATTCTGTTAGGAAGAATCTACACATGGAACCAAATAACTTTTCTAAGTAAGTTTTCTCAGAATATGAAATTTTGAACCTCCAATTCAAAAGTGTTAGCTGGTCAAGTCATTTAGGTCGGTATTTATAAACAGCTCTCAAGAGTGACAGCAAGTTTGAGTCGGTATCAGAAATGTCATTTCAGTACAAAACGACCTGTCAAATCCATACTTAATATTGCTCATAAAAATTGAGATCGCTTTATAAATACGAACCTTAGTATAGGAGACCAGGGTTCATCGGGTCGATTTACACGAAACCCACACGACAAGAAGATAGGAGACCCGTTTTTTTTTTTCATGATTCGAGAGAAAATTATTATGATTCTACTCTATTAGTATTATCCATGACTTATTGGACACCCTGTGTACATATATGTCTCCTCTACCGAAGAGGAACCTTTCACACATAAAAAAAAATATGTAAAAAAAATGAGGAGCAGAAGAATAGAAAATGATGGCCTTGAAATAGTCCTTCTTTACTTAGGCCCGTATTGATAAACAGCTCTCAAGTGTGACAGCGAGTTTGAGTTCGTATCAAAAATGTCATTACAGCACAAAACTCCCTGTCAAATCCATACTTAATATTGATCTCAATCTTGAGATCGCTTTATAAATACGAGCCTTAGTGTGTTTTCCAAAATATAAACTTCAGTATTTTGTAAACTAATGCTAAACTAAATAATTTTACTACTACTATTATCACACGTACCGCCCATATTCCGTAGCAAAACGTCAAGGACCTAATAAAAGCCATCCATTTCCGATAGGATTGTGTACTTCCGCAGTAACATGTTGTCACCCCATCCACCGTCGCCTAAATTGCAATCCACGGAACCCTCGGAACCCTCAACTGGCATTTGCGGTAGTCCCGGGTAGAGCAACAGCTGGCACATTCTACGAGTATGTGATTTTATGACCCTTAGGCCAGTATGAAAGCAATCATATCGTTTGATAGTACCACTAATCTCTTTTTTGATATTACCCTTTTCTTAACTAAATAGAAACTAAGGGTCAATTCACATCGGGAACGAACGCTATTTTAAGGGTCGTATTTATAAAGCGATCTCAAAATTGAGAGCAATATTAAGTGTGGATTTGACAGTCCGTTTTTTACTGAAATGACATTTCTGATACGAACTTAAACTCGCTGTCAGTCTCAAGAGCTGATTATAAATAAATACGGGCCTAAGAGCGTGATAAATGAGATCCGGACGTTTTCATACAAACTGAGGCTATTTTTGTGATATCCATATGATATTAGCTAAAATATGATTTTTAACTTGAATTTTAAGTATTAACTCTACCAAAAGATAGACTATGATAGACATTCCATTGATACAACTCGATCCTCGCTACGCCGTCCGGTGCAGTCTGTCCTTTCATGGTGCAACGAGATGCTTCTTCAAGCAGCTTAGCGCCGCGTCGCGTCTTGTCGCTTACCGGTGTAAACTGACCACAGCTGTGGGATTTGAACGTAGTCATTGGCGTACCTGGGCCGTAATCGTGATCAAAAGTTCAAAACCAACTTGATTGATTGGTTTCCATATTTTCATATATTTCAACCGTTTCCAAATCGAACCCACAACCCTCAAACTCTAGCCAGGTTTTCACGGACTACGCAGAAGTGCCATAACAATTTTAATTAGTTATAATTAAAAGGCCCGGTAATCATATTTCATTAGCCCCGCTCTATTATGGCGGACGTGGAGGGCAAATGGATCGCCCTTTGTGCCAATAATGGATTTTTGGTAAAATGCCATCATCATTCATGACCGTGAATTTATTATTGTACGTGTATATTCTCTACTGCGTTTTATTTTTTAATTTTGTTAAAGAGCTATTGTAAACAAATTGCTGATGCCGAGTTAGAATAACACCGACTCATTTTTTCACGTATAAGACCCGTATTAATAAATCAGCTCTTGAAACTGACAGCGAGCTTGAGCTCATATATCAGAAATATCATTTCAGTACAAAACGGCTTGTCAAATCCATACTTAACATTGCTCTCAACCTTGAGATCGCTACATAAATACAATCTTATGTATCATACGTATCATAAATTATAAATTAAATTCGATTGAGGCACTATCCAAGGAATGGGCAGAAGTGATTTCTTTGAAAATTTTATAGAATTCTACCAACGTTCACCCCTTAATAAGAATTTTTATTAGTCTCCTTAACAATTTTTCTACGTGTAGTTTTACGTCAGGCACGTTTGCAACGCAGGTGTAGCACATGTGCTACGCCGTAGCACGAGCGTAGCAGCATAAAGCCTAGCCTGCATATACAGGTCTTTTAGGTACCGTCCTAAAATTTTGTTATCTGTCTATCTGAATTTTTATTATCTAGGTATTCATGGTCTTAGCACTGAACTTATTTTCATGTTTAGCATATAAATCGTTTTTATGCTAAACATTGACATAGTTTGTTTACGCCGTGCGAATCGCTACTAGAAAATTAATGAGATTGCGTGAGAAAACTGAGAGGTTTAGGTTGTACATTATAACATAATTATAAGGTAGTTACACCTGCGTCCCTTAAGTCAACGACAACATGAAATGACGTTTTAAATAAATACATTATAGTGCATCCTAAAGACGATACTTCCCATAACTACGTTTGACAGGAAAATTGGTGACCGCATTGTAATATGTCATATCCTTAGAACTCTTCTGTTTGCTTGATGCGTTCCTTTACACTGCGGTTATCACAGCGAGATATCTAAGGAAATTATACCTACCTATAACAGTCCTTATAGAATTCATGTCTTGCAAACGACTTCTATATGTACTTTCAGATATATCTTCCTACAATAACTGCTGTATAGTTACCATTTACGACACACAAGAAGGTGAGATATGATTTTCTAACCCAAACATAATTTTGTTTCAAAATTACAAAAGCTAAAAATTTCAAGAAAGGTCGCAAAGAAAAACAATGTTTTGGGAAAACTCTAACAAAATCTGTCTCCATCAATTAGAGGGAATTCTTCAAGAAATTTTCTTTGACAAAGGAATTTATATTGATGATGACAAGACGCCGGAATTTTCTGGAAATTACAAACTTGTTTAAAATTGCTTGCTTTATTATAAAGCACTTTTGAAATTCCTGAAAAATAACAACCCGTTCTCTCGTTTCTTTATTAAAATTAAAATCAGTAGAAACATTGTATAACGCAAACTAAACTAGGTACATATTATGAAGGAAAGTTATATAATGAATATGAAACATGTGTTTCTTATCATACGTCTTAGAAAATGGGATCCTAATTCTTTTATAATAAAATCGTAAATTGCCCAGCAAAAACAAAAACAAATACAAATTTATTCGTATATTCAACCTAATTTTTACTTTCTGTTCCATCGTTCTTTAGTATTCAAAAAATATTAAAATTGCTTTAAAATACAAATCCGGAATTGTATCATACTTCGCCAGCAAATCAAACTGCAGAATAATTTACTAAATCAATTTGAACCGTATTTCAATTCAGTAAGACTGATTTTTGTACAAAACTCTGAATTGCAGTTAAATGGATCAAGAGTGTCACTGGCAGGCGAGAGCAGTGCAAACGCAATTATTTTGATGAAATGTGTTAAAATGTTTCGGATATTAACAAGTAATTTTGTTTGTTGTTCATTTTGAATTACCTTACTTAAGTATAATAGAATTTATGTGAAAATTATAACATAATTTTAATGATAGAGTTTATTTAACTTACCAACGAAAAGTCCAAAAACAAGAAGAACAGTCATGGTGAAAAACCAATTTTTCATAACACACAAATATTTTTATCACTTTTCATTTCACTTCCCAATTAAAAAATGTCGTGTTCCATGGCTTCACACTTCGTATTTCAAAATTGGTTCACACATTTTCAGTATTCCATGTTTGAATTTTTTGTTTTTAAACTGTCGAACTGGCCACCGAAAAGTTTGTCCGGCTGAGATAATTCGGGGTAGCGCCGCGCGTCGTCGTCGCGGATTCGAAATTCGAAATTCGTGCGCGGACTGGTGTGAGACTCCCAACAGCTGGATGCTGACTGCGGCACAGCCTCCGGTACCAACTGCGTACTAGGATCCCGCCGCGCACCCCTCGCCCCTCTCGCGCCCTTATCGCGATCCCATAATTAGATAAATGTCATTGCTGTTGTCTGTGAGTTTTTTGCTTTTTCCTCCCCCACCAGTTTTGTCAGCCAATGTAATAGACTGTAACAGACTCTGTCCCGTCGTGGCGCTCATTTACGTAGGATGTATTTGTGTTGGAATCACGTCTTCACATGTGTGTGACACAAAAAGATCCTTTTGGGAAAGCGAAAATATGTCGCGCTCCATATTGCTTGCTTTATGACATTTCTATTCTTTCGTTCCCTCTCCGGCTGAGCTGCATTGTTTTTGTTACATTTGAAGTGAAATGTTTATTTTGTTTAGAAATTGTTTTTCTCGATCTCGACATTTTGTCTTCGATAGTACTTATCGTTACTTTTTATTAGCTTGCTATATTACCCGAGTCGATACATTGTCGTATTCAAAGTTCGGGTACCTTTTTAGTTCAATAGACTCACTGAAGAATTTTAACTTTATGTTATTCTTATTGTAGTGTGTTTTTCTTCCTACCTCTTTCTATTATTACAGTTTGTTGGATGGTATATTAAATAAATTTTACTTTAACTGAGTTATGTGTTGAATGATTTTCTTCGGTATCTCTGTTATTTTTATGAGTATTTATTCAAAGTATGAGTGGGAGACTGTTCATTTGTTATCCAATGTTTTGCTGCGTGGGTATAAAAGTCTGTTAAGAGGTTTGAAGTTGGTTTATAGAATGTTTGTACACAAGAGATTTTTTTAATGGATAAAAAACCGTATTGATTACCATATCCTGTATCTAGAGTTATTTACCCAATGATTATTTAACGGGTTTTTTTTTCTAAATATTGGATACTTGGTCATATCTGCGATGAAAGTTTATTCGAAGAATCGAGCATGCTCGATGTCAATAACGTTACCTACGTTATATAGGTGAACAAGAGTTTACAAATTCCTGTCACCAAAGTAATTTAATTTGTTTCTGGAGCACTTTAATTTGTAAAATTACTGAATTTGCAAAACTCTGGTTCCAACATTTAGATAATTGCTGAACACAAAATATTTTTTCTACTTTAATCCTTTAGCTTTATTAAATCCTGGGAATTTTTCAATACGATACCCTTTCTTCCTCTTACTGTGCTCTCAATGGAGTCCGTTTACTTTTCCACTAATTTCCGCTTTTCAGAAAAGCAATTCCAAGACACTTGCTGTTCTGGTCCCTTGGCTGGTACAAGGTTTCTCTAAGTTGTAGTGTGGAAATTCGATGAAATATTCGTGTAGATAAGGTTACTAATGTTAATGTTAAATGTATGCCAAGCGTGGTGAGTATGGCATATACCCCCAATTTTGGGGAGGCCCATGTCCAGCAGTGGACTGTTGTGGCTGATGATGATGATGAATGTTAAAATTATATTGTAATCAAAAGCTATTGGTTTCTCGGTTATGGTTTCATTATTAGTTGTAAACCAATCATAACGGACAGACAGAGAAATATAGTAAATTAAAATGAAAATTAAACAATTTCCATTTTTAGGTACTTAAATTAATGCAAAAGATCGTTTCTGAAAAACATCATTTTTTTCAACGAGGTAAATCATTCAGTTAAATTAACAAGTAAAAATTCTCATCTTCAGATCGTAGGCGCGTGTGTTCACCGTGACGATGAAACCAGCCATCTGAAATTAAGCGTAACTTAATTTTCCCTAAAACCTTTCTGGGCCTCCGCACTAAATCCATTAGTTGCTAAGAGGAACCCTTTTACGAGCAAACAAACCGTGTACTTGATATAATCGGCTGGATTGATCGGCTATTGTCAGGTATGTCAGAAGTACCCTTAACGACTTCCACAATTTTCGCCCTTTTGTGGCTTAACTAAGGTAAACTTTTAGGCCTCGGTATCTACAATTTATAAAAAAAATGTATACTTAATATAACAATAACTTTTCTATTTATGATAAAGAATTAAGCCTGATATTATGGAAAATTTAGGTAGCCAACGGGCGCTTTTCCACTAGACAGCACGTCAACGGCAACGGCGACGGCAAAGTCGTCGACGATATCGTAGGTCAGATAATGAATGAAAATCAATGAAATTATATGACACGCTTTTCCACTTGACGGCACAGCACCGTTACGGCATGTCATCGATTCCCATAGATATTGTCACGTGATCGTAGCCGTGCTGTCGCCGTTGCCGTTGACGTGACGTCTAGTGGAAAAGCGCCCAATAGATGAATGAAAGTAAAAAGAAAATGTAAGTAGAGTATAAATTGAGTACTTGGTCTGTAACTACTCTATTTAACTTATTTAATAGAGGGAAAGCATATTTAAATTTAATTATAAATTGGAGCATTTGGGTTTATTTTCGGTTATAATGACTACTTTGATAACAGTTTTCAAATAGTTCAAGATTTAAGAGTTTCACTTTGATTGCCTTCAAATTACGAAAATACGGAGAACTTTGGAAATACGTACAACAATTCCAAATAGTAAACATTTCGTTTCACTGCTTCCATGCTGGACTGGGAGCGATAAAAAAACATAGAATGTGCCAGCTGCATCTCCTTCCGGGCATGCTGTAAAAACCAGCTAAGGGATTCGAGGGTTTTAGTATATTGTAATTTAGGCGATAGGCTCCCAACAAGCAAAGTAATCCTATAGTGATAGATTATAAGACTACCCCTCTAATAATGTTCTTATAAAAGCATTGTTGTAGACTTTGTCTCTTATAATAGGCTTACATAAGCTTGAATATACTCAAGCGCTTTAGGATTTATATCTCAGTCTTATAGTTTGCTACAAAACTATTTACAAAACAATTATAGGTCTTTTTTACTTATAATAACATTTCACAAGCGTGTATATTCTCAAGAGCATTTGTTTTTATTACTTAGTCTTATGGTTGACTACAAGTTTATCTTATAAACGACTTATAGGATACGCATCCTATAATTGTCTGCAGAAAGATTTAATAGTCTTGAAATCTTATAGTAGCATTTTGTAAGAAAAGAAGATATTATAACACTCTTAGCTAAGATAATTCGAAGTTTGTCTCGTAACAGTCTTCTTTAAGACTCTTTTAAATGCATTAGTGCTTAATAAGAGCGTTTTAATATCAAACAAAAGAACATAAGATATAACAATACTCTTAGCTAAGATCATTATAAGTATGTCTCGTAACAGTCTTCTTTAAGACTCTTTTAAATGCATTAGTGCTTAATAAGAGCGTTTTAATATCAAACAAAAGAACATAAGATATTACAACACTCTTAGCTAAAATCATTATAAGTTTGTCTCGTAAAAGTCTTCTTTGAGACCCTTTTAAATGCATTAGTGCTTAATAAGAGCGTTTTTAGATCAAAAAGCCGTATAAGATACTACATCAATCACATATGTAGTCCGATTGTATGAGGAACCCTAAATTTGTTTCAATATGGAGGCATGTTGTCTTGATTGCGACTACTACAAGTACTAATTGACTAACAATTGTTCTTTAAAATACTCAAAGTAGAGTATTTCAAAAAAAATGGCGAATGATCATAAAAATCGTCTAATGATTATTTAACAACAAATATTATAAGTGCTATTTTGCAAAGCGCGTTGTAAAATTAAATAAATCTTGGTACAAATTTACAACAAAAATGACTTCCCCGGTGAGTTCCCACACTATTTGTGCAGTATGGAGATTATTATTTACCTTATGCAGTTACTACAAATTATATCTAATATTATAAAAGGAAATGGATACTTACATTTTTAATACAACTCACCGCAATAACCAGCCAAAGAAACTGATTCATTTTAGTTTATAAAATGTACTTATAATTACTAACAACTAAGTATATCACTAGAGCATTATAAACAAAATTGCTTTAGTAAGATGCTTACGTCAGATACTAACAAGTGTGGTTGTCCTTAAAAATGTGTAGTTTCAGATAATTATAGAAGCAATTGCGCTTCCTCAAGTGTACTATAGGGATAACTGACATTCTATAAGTTGATTGTACGATCTTTATAAGAAAAGAATGCTCCTATAACTGTACCCAAATCCAGCATTGTAGTAAACCACAAGTATCGTACAAGTACAAAAAAAGTAGTCTTGATTTAGTCTTGAAGTACTGATTTTGCTAGTTGGGCTGACAACCTGTCACTACAGCAACATACGGATCTATCTTAAACAACCCTCAAAACTTGTCAGACGTGGCGGAACGACCTTTGTTTGGGTCGTAGACGCTCTGCCTACCCCATTAGGGATACAGGCGTGATAGTATGTATGTATGTATGTATTCGTTTCACTCGCGTGAACCGTCGCGTTGAGGCTGATTCAGTTGATTTTTGGAGCGCAGTGTGTTTGCCCTGCTCTCCTGTTGAACAAACGCAATGATTGTGTAAGTGTGTGCGTTTCTTTAATTGTCTGTGTTTACAGGTGAGAAATTTCAAAATAACGGGTTTAGTTGAAATGTTTTAAAAAATCAAAACAATCATTTAAAAAGTATCTCTTTCGCGTCCACACTTTCTATTTTAGGCTTATTCAATTAGTATTGGAGCGCAGAGTGTTTGCGTTGCTCTCCTGTTAAACAAACGCAATGATTGTGTAAGTGTGTGCGTTTCTTTAATTGTTTGTGTTTACGGTGTCAGAAATGTCTCAATAATGGATTTATTCCAACAGTTGTAAAAACCAAAACAATAATCTAAAAAGTTTATTTTCTTGCTCACATTTTTCTTGATTCAGTTGATTTTTAGAGCGCAAAGTAACTCAAAAATTACGAATTAATGTCTCGTTGTCTGGCAAAATCAAGCCAATATTCAATTTTAAACGGGTCTTCTATCCCCGCCATTACTCAACTTTTGCTCGTTGGATGTTATCTGTGACCATTTATTTTGCACCGCGGTCGATATGTCGCAATTAGACCGCTTCCCAATGCCATCTGTTCTGTACAGTAGTTCCTTCGTTAATTTTGCTAGAAGTATTCTTTCATGCTGAAATATTGCATTCCTTATTATTATAACGAGACGCTCTCAGGCTCAAAACGGAGTTCATCAGTTAGTATCAGCGAGTCTGGGCTATTGAGCCTTAGTTTACCACGTGGGCCTAGTATAGTCAAGTCTTGTATTTTACAGTTAAAACTATTGACTATGTTGCAAAACTACTATAAGCTATAGATTTTTCGATCAAAAAAATCAATCATGTAAATTTTTTTTTATTCTGCAGCACTCTCTGCACCGAATGGATCCTCACATGTGCTCACAAGGGGGGATGCAGCTGTCATCAATTTCAGAGCGCGCGCTCGACGGGAGGACAAACACAGCGCGCTCCAAAAATCAACCGAATCAGACCCAAAAGCGTGAGTGAAAGACCCGAAAGAATGCCTGAAAGAGTGGAAAGGGGATTGAAACGTTCATACTCGTTCTGTATAAACGATTCGTGTATGGGCATTTACGAACAAATTATACAGTGGTAGATAGGTGTGAACTCTCGCTCATGGGGTAGCTAAGCAAATTTTTCTAAACAACAAAAGTGTTATCAAATATCAAACGATAAGTTTTATAGTCACAATAAATGAGTCCAAAATGAGACAAACCAATGTATAATTTGTTTAATTACTTTTTTTAAGTAAAAATAACTGACAAAAAAATTGTGTCCATATTTGCACTCGTTTGCCGTAAGTTCAAAAATAATTTGTGTGTGTGCATGTGATAATATATGTGTGTATGCATTTCAGTGTTTTTGTGTAAAAATTTATGAGTTTACGAATTTAAAGTGTATTCGTGTACATTACACCATACCTACCTTTAAGACTGTATATTATTACTAGCTTTCCGCCCCGCGGTTTCACCCGCAGCTAAGAGTTTTCCCGTGGGATTGAGTTCCCGCGCTGTTCCTACCTTTAAAATTGACGGAATTTCAATACAAACTTCCATCCCCTATTCAACCCCCTTAGGGGTGGAAAATACAAAAACGCTGAAATACGTGTTCATTATTTTTAAATCTTTAGCCCAAAAACAAAATTGGAAGATCCTGCCATCAAAATTGACGGAATTTCCATACAAACTTCCATCCCCTATTTAACCCTCTTAGGGGTAAAAAATGCAAAAATGCTGAAACACGTATAAATTATTTTTTAATCATTAGCCTAAATACAAAATTTGAAGATCCTACCTTCAAAATTGACGGACTTTCATACAAACTTCAACCCCCCTTTTTACCCGGTTAGGGAGGGAAAATCCGGAAATCCTTTCTTAGTGGGAGGTTACGTTATAAGAGGAACTTGCTCTCTAAGTTTAATGATTCTAGCTTTAGTAGTTTAGGCTCTGCGTTGATGAATCAGTCAGTCAGTCAGTCAGTCAGTCAGTCAGTAAGGACAAACGATTTTATAAGTTTAGATAGGACAAATTTGAAAGAAAAGAACTCCCAAAGCGAAGTAATTGCGACATATCGACGGCGCTGCATAATGAATGGGCGCAGATAACAGCCAACAAGGCAAAGTTGATATATTGCGGGCGGGCTACGGCGGAGGGTTAGGAAACCCATTAAATATTGAATATTGGTCGACAATCATAACCTCTTGTTTGGATTTTCAGTTCATAGATTGTTTGTTGTTTTTAAATTCATCCTTAACGGATAGGCAACGGTACTAAGCCATACAGCCTAATCTTTTATTTTCTCATTCTGAGATGATTTTATTTAATAAGGCATTAAGCCAAGTCTGTAATCTTTTCTTTAAGTATTATAACTAATGTTTGTGTGACATACATAAAGTCATGCATTTATGCCTTCCGGGGTAACAAGAGCGTAAAAAGTCAAGTAAAATGAGTTTTTGCCATGACTGACAAAATATTAAGGGCCATTTTAGATTGAAAATGTGCATAGTCACAGGTTATCAGCCTATCGCCTACTGTAACAATGGTAGCAATTCGTAGTTGCAAAAATCAGGACGTTACTTATTCAATTCTGTTTTAATTGCTGATTTAGAGTGTGTGTGTGTGTGCGTGTTAAGCGTGTTTCGTTCGTAAATAAAGTAATACATACACCAAAATAATTAATGTTATATAACGCGATATTTTTCCTACGCTGTGCTATTACAAAAGTGACATTATTTGATTCGGGTTTTATTAACTAGGTATATTATAATATAACATTATGAACGTTGTAATATTATTGGCCGCTGATCCGCTAAACCCAACATGATGGATATTAATTTTGTACAACAATGTGGTCGAGAATAACCACATTCGTTCATCATTATTGCAGACCAATATACGATATACACCCGCGTGGTGCCGGGTTAGAATAGCATTACCCCATAACTTCCTGCGGGTGTCGTAAAAAGCGACTAAGGGATAAATCCAGGGAATGGGCAGCAGCGTTCCCTGTGAAAAGAAAACTTCTACTGCGCTCACCAACCCGCTTGCCAAGCGTGGTGAGTATGGCATATACCCCCAATCTTTGGGAGGCCCATGTCCAGCAGTGGACAGTTGTGGCTGATGATGATGAATATACAATATTAAACCGGCACATTCCTAATCCCAAGTCTGCTATAACTCAAATCCTACACATGCTGCAATATGCATGCAATGAAGACTATTCGGGGAGGAAACTACTAAATTATTGCCGTTAATTTCTGTTCTCTCATGATAGAAAGTCAGAACTCAAATTAGTTAAGTCGTGTCATTTGCACAGCCAAATTGCCCTCAATATGTTCAATCTTTCGGCAAATAATTAAAAAAGTAACTATTTTATTAGAAACTCACTATTATGTACCAGCTATAATTTGCAGAAGAGTGTTTTTTTAGGTTATACGACAATGAGGAAGTTGGTGTGTATTAACTAAGAGGTCATGTCCTCTTTTAGCCAGGTCCATCTAATTTATCCATTTTTGTATTTGACCTGGAACCTGTGCCAATTGTTAAATTGCTCTTCTTATTACATTCGTCACGCTATTTTATAAAGATTGTTTAAATGACCTTGAATTCCTGCCCAACCTGTGGAGGATATAATGAGTGGTTTTGATGTTATGCTTATACGTGGAACAGAAAGGGAAAGATGTTTTGCACAAGAAACTGACACTTCCCAAGGAACATTGGTTGAAAACTAAAATTACCTTCCATACAAAATACATCAGCTGATAGGACATTTCAATATAGAAAAGAGATTTTCTTTTTTTTTACATTTCGGCCTAAATTCCTCAGTAAAATTTGATCAGTTTCATGGGAAGATTCACATCCTTCAGTGTGCTTATACCCATCAGATTTTTTATCGCTTACTCCTAATTTTTTTAAATCTAAATAACATGTTAGTATCCATGTGACTCCAGGTAGCTAGTTATATTTTGCTGGAAATACAAGCCTATAGAACCCGGCGGCTTCAAGTCAGCCTAAACAACAATATGAGAACGGATTTGTGCCTTTATATACAGGTGCTGACTGCCAAAGAATCAGGCACAGCTTACAGCTAGGGATGAGGTACAAAGTAACAGAAATTTTTCTTCAACTTCATATTTAATTTAAACTAGATTTTTGTTCCGCAGTTTCAAACGCGGTATGATGAGTTTTCTCGTGTGAATCAGATATTTTCCCGCGACAAAAAATAGCCTATTACTCAAGATTAACATAGCTCTATCTAACAGAGAAGATTTTTTTTATATCCGTCGTTATTCGAAAAAAAAACATACACGCATTTACATTTACAACATCATACATACAAAAATACAAATCATTCCTCTTCATAATACTAGTACCTATAGATCGGGTAAAGACCGGACGAAAAGACCGAGAAGTAGGAACAAAGAAGATTATATAGATAGCGAGAAGTAGGAACAACTAGAAGTTACTCTAGTGCCATAACAAAAAAAATATGTATAGATAGTATAGTATAGAATAAATCAAAGTATCCTCCTAAAATGTATATCAAAAAATGTTTCAATTAGACCTCTCCTACATACATACCTTTGGAATTCATACTCAACAAGGGATTGGCAATCATCGGAAAGAATACATTTCTTCATAAGGGTAAAAAATAAAATGTCAGACAGTAAAAAGTAGAAACAAAGTGTTTTGACGAGGCTGTATGGCTTTGTTCCTTTGCCTATCCTATATATATGAATGAAAAAAAAAGAAGAAACAAAGTGTTTAGCGCTACTATGATTATTAAAAGCTTTCTGTTCGTTGCTGGTATACGTATATTATTTGACTATATTCGCACCGTCACTAGTGTTTTATTAAAATATACTTCTTTATATTTGAAATAAACCAATTCTTTGTTTCGTTGTTATCTTGTCTTCTAAAAAGGCTTCGAATATCTTTCATCTCAACATTATAGAAATACGGTTTATTTTGGGACCTAATAAATACTTCTATTTTCTGGACTTAGGTATAAATTAAAATATTGCGAGACGTATGTGATTCGGGTTTATATTCATTTATTTGATAGTTTATTGCACACATAAACATATTAAAAACAAAAGGTACTATTTACATTTAAATCTCGCACATTTGGTTTTGTATTTATAATTTACATGTGATTTTTTAAATTATTTTTCAAGGTTTTCCAAAAAACACAACACAATTTATTCACTTCTTTGTTGTGTCTCTCATTTCTTGCTGGCGTCCCGTGGCCAATTGTTCTGATTGATCACCGGAGACCAAGTGTGGCGAACCGCGCCATTTGTCCACGTCGCGCCATCTCACGGGGCCTTTGTTAATTCTGTCTCACCACTTTCGGGCCGCTTCTGGAATTGAGTGGCAAAAAAAGGATGCATACTTTGGGGGTTAGATAAGAGATAAGAGCCAATGTTTTGACGTTTGTAGGAGTACTTAGGATGCGAACGCACGCACCCATGAAACTGAACAACTTTCTCCAAGGAACATAGGTCGCAATATGAAAAAAATTGTGTCAGCAGCGGCTCGAGCCTCTTTATGTATAGGAGGGCCAATTTTTTTTTGTTCTGTGTCATGGATAGACACACACACCCTAAAATTTGGTCAGGCTTATTTGTTTGCTCCCGATATGTCTCATCTGAAACTAGTGACCCACCAGAGCTTCGCATTATACATGCGCTTCGTAAAAACTTACAAACGTGTTATGTGCGTGTTTCACGCCTTATACATTGTAGTGCGAACACCCCTGCTTCCTAGCGAGAGAAATAGGCTATTGTATGGCTTCTTGCATATACTCAACTCAACCCTTAATAGTTAACTATTACTATCGATTATTTAGTTGGAATCTAACCGCAAAATGCGGCCAATTGTTCTGAGAAAAAGAGCTTCCATTTTACGAAGTATATCCTATCGTATATATTCAGTATATTTTCCTCGTATTCGAATAAGATTGGACATCAGCTATTCGTGTGGTCAGACAGACAGGAAATACGATCGTTTATTGGCTAGTTCCTTTGTTGGAGAGCTAGACATATTGTAGATAACGATATGTTGGAAATAGAATTAACTTACGTGGGCCATACTAGGGAGAAATGTATTATTTGAAAGGAACCCAATGACCTCTCAAATACTTATTTAAATCAAAATATCGAAGTCAGAATTCTCGAAGTAAGAAAAGGACATTTCTACGCAGTACAGTTTCACTTATAATAATTATAACTGTGTTTCAACAATATACATTTTGATAATAAAAAAATATATTTATACACCGAAAGATGTGAAGTTGGAAGTACTTAGGTTATGTATGATTTTGAATTCAGAATTAGGTTATTATTATTATAATGAATGATTTCCACTATGTTTTGAAATTCAGAAATGTTACTGGATCATGTTGATGTTACAATATTTGCGGATATCTTGGAATGGTCTAAATTAATTCTGAGCGGTATCAAAGTAGGACTGGAATGGCCCCGCAAATTATTGATGGTATTGACGGATATTTTTTTTTATTTAATTTTTCTGTAAAAATTTCTTGATGTGTCTTATTTCACGGGCTGAACAACCTAATTTTTTTTCTGAAGTGAATTCGAAGTCACCGTATACAGGGTGTAAGGGACAGTGTCCCACAAACTGATAGGGGTTGCTCAGTCACGACACTGAACAACTTTCATCAGGAAATTCTTTCATTAATTTTTTATTTCGTTTTCCATGAAAAAAAAAAACCACCTCGATCAGACAATTAATATGGAAAAACAAAAAAAAAAGACTTCCTGAAAGAATTTCTTGTAAAAAATGTGCAGTGTCGTTGACTGAGAGCAACCTCTATCAATTTGTGGGACGCTGTCCCTTACACCCGGTATAACATTTCCCACAAAATAATAAGATCAAAAGCTGCAAAGCTGTGGGGCGGAAAGCTAATTTCCTTAGAAATAAAATTAGGAAAGGAAAACAAAAATATTATCTCATCTACTATTTCCATGACCCTGTCAATATTCTTAACAAAGATAAGTACTCATCAAGGCATCTTGGTCTAGATAATATTTCGGTACAAATAGAACCCCAATCTCTGGCTTCTAATTTGGCAGAGACGATTCTGAAGATCAACAATACAATACAAATACAATACATTGTATCGAGCAATAAATAGAGGGCCACAAATATAACGGAGACATGTTGGAAGGATCATGGGAAATAGTTCTGCTGAGTTATCGATAGTTTGACATTTACTTTTGTGAAAACAATATCGATACAAGTTTCTTAAAAAAAAAGTGTTCTCTCTTGAGAACCTTATACAAGAGACAGTACAAGAGATTATAATAAATAGTAAATAATATATACGTCCCACAAAAGATTCAAATAAAGTGAATACCAGGGTAGCTGTATAATATGCAAATACTTAGGGTGAGTTCACACCGGGTAGCGACGTGAAGCAAGCATCTCATCGTACCAAGTAGAAGTGACAATAGCGCGACGCCGCCGCCGCGAGAAATTTTCTATTTCTCAATGAAAGCAAAATGTAATAAAGAAAAAACCTTTGTTTAGCAGTAGACGCGGTGATCAGCTCCTGACATGATGTGACAATATTGACAAACAGTAGTATCAATAATCAATTTTTTTCTTTTATCGAATGGATTGTCTGTCGCGTCGATAATCTATCTATTTATTTATTTATTTATTGTTTATTGTACACAAGTAACATGAGAAATACAATACACAATGAGAAACGACACAACAGGTACAGCTTATTTCTACTAAGAAATTTCTTCCAGCTGACCTACGGAAGTGATACTTTAATTGACAGGCAGATTAGGCGTGCACAAGACAAACAAAACATAAAAATAAAATAATATCATCATACATACCTACACATATAATAAATAAGGGGCATAAAATAAATAAATACTAAGTATATAAAACATAAAATATAAATAAATAAAAGTATATAATTACATATAAATACATTTACATATAATATATACATACTAATATTATGCAGATAGTGAAATGTAGTGCTCTTTTACTCTCTTCTTAAAGACAGCGATAGAAGGACTGTCACGGACAGTGTGCGGTAGCGAATTCCATAACCTGGCCGCATTGACAGTGAATGAATATGAATAAAAATCAGTGTGGTGCTGAGGAATAGAAAGTAGAGATTTAACATTAGGACGACATTGTTTGTCTTGGGGACGTAAGAAATTGAAACGTTCTATCGATAAGGAGCAACACTATCCTTGGATATATCATAAACAGTTTTCATTTCCACCAATGTTTGTGCTGCGGTTTCTGTCCTCGAGCTTCATATTTACTTTTATAGTACTAATACATATTACAATTTATATTAAATTCATTCTCACTTTATAAGATCTTTGAAGGGCAACTTGGACTAACATAAAAAGGGTTCTGAATCTTTGTTGTATATAATAGAGTCAGTGTGTAAGGGGCAGTTTTAAAAAAAAATTGCTTATAAACATTAACACTGTAACTGTTATTGTTTTTAAACGAATTGCATGTAACTAAATAAAATTTATCTGAACAACGCTGCGCTGTAGTAACCACGGAGTAGTAGTATAGTAACCCCAATATACAACGGTTTTGATTAATCTGATTATTCTCCCAATATGTAACGTTAAATTAGTACAACATTCAGCTGTTTTTGATAATTTTAATTGATTTTACAAATGGTTTTGCTTGTTCGTTGGTAGTATGGGATATAAATATAAAAAATAAATTGTCATTATCAATATCCGCGGGATAAGATTAAGGGCTCCGTGTGGTGCTATTATAGGTATCCCTACTTCATCATCATCATCAGCCTGTATCAGTCCACTGCTGGACATAGGCCTCTCCCATGGCACGCCACTCAGCTCGGTCTTCAGCCGTTCTCATCCAATTTCTGCCAGCTTTACGATCATCGCTCCACCTGGTTTCAAGACGTCCCACTCTAGAACTCGTCTACTTCATAGGAGTGACAAATCTCAAATAATATATCGTGATATTGTTCTGAGCATAAAGTCACTGGCCGCATAAACTGCTTTCCGACAGCAATCTTGTCAGTAATGTAACTGCAAACTGCACACAACGCTACGACCGTGCAGTTATAGTTAACGAACGCGGTTTACAGACGGAATAAAAATGGCGGCGAGTGACAATGTTATAATCATTTTATTTCACGATATAGTGCTTCTATTTCTGTTGTGTGGGTGGATTGTAGAGGTGACTGTATAGTGTCTGGCAAACATCTTGAGCAATGACCGCTAAACGATTTAGAAATAATTTTAGAGTTAATTTTAGATGCGGCAATTTTCCTCCACTACATCATTCAATGCTCAAGCTGTTTACCGGGAACTGTACTCTGGTTGGATTTTAAATGTTACAAACACTGCTTATCAGAAGACAGCGGTCGCTATCGCTTTGAAACCTCTTACTGTTTTGACAACCAAGTCTTCTATTAGAATCGAAATCATATAGGAATCGAATCCACAACAATAGGTTCAGAACTGGCTTGAAATTAAATTACAGGTACCTTTAATTACAATTTTGATGCATGGAATATGAAAATTTCATCAACAGATTCAGAAATTACATTTCTAAAACAAATTAACGATAACGAAGTTCCATTGTTTTCTTCTCCAGTAATATTGTTAGTGTCAACTGGGTAATTCTGAAATAGTGTTGTAATTTACCAAAGTTAGACCATAGAATAAGGTAGATAGAGCATTGCAAACAAACGAATTGAATAAGTTATACTTACACATACATTCACAAAAAGGACCTGAAAAGCTTCTTTTCTGTTTTGTGAATTGTTGGACCATCGAACAACTTTATTAAATCTGCTGTAAAAAATACTAAAGCGCCTATTATACCACTGGCTTCGTTTGTGTAACGACACAAACGAGAAGGATGATCGAAAACTGATGGTTTAACATGTTTTTTGAAGCTCTGAATTTATTCTAATATAGAGGCTACAATCTAAAAGCTGAATGTGTGATTTTGTCCCTCTTACGATTTCATTGTAGACAAAACACCTTATATGCTGCACTAGTCAAACTTTATTTGTCTTGCTCTATCTACCTTATTACTTAATCTGATTCTGAAGTCAGACTTAGCGACTGCCATAAGTTCGCTTTGTAGCTGTCTCAGTAATCAACGATCTTCGGGATGAACTTTGTATTTACTATCTTGCGCTAAACTTGCATTTGGTGCAATATTATATTATGCAAAACTTAGTAGAATGGTGGCCATATTACATTCTACTTCTAAAGCTAGGAAATCTACTGCATGATTAGAATTAGGTCTCCTGTATTCATACACAAAATTACGCCTATATTACGGGGTAGGCGGAGCATAAAAGCTCTTAGTTAAACATACGTCTGACAAAATATAAAGAGCAGTTTTAGATTGAAATGTGTATCGCTTTTCGTAGTGACAGTTTAGTCTTTTATTACTTTGAAATATAAAATGTGCTGAATATAGCCTCATATCTCCCTAAGAGGCCTCATCTAAATGGGGCTCAGCTCAATAATGCTAAACCTCTATAAAGTAAGCTATACTGGGTGTAAGGGACCCAGCAATAGCAACTTTAACTAGTAGCAAGTTTGTTGAAAGCTAATTTGCTGTAAAAACTGCTGTATAATTAAAAGCCATTCTCAGCACCAAATCACAGATAATTTTTCAAACAAAATATCCAAGAAAACGTATCAAAACATCTTACTTCTCAACGCTTATGCAAGGGCGTTGCCCTGTGCTCATTACAATGCAACGTAGTAAGTTCTACGAAGTTTGTTTAGCAGCTTGGGACTTGGTACTTACGTGTGTGGGTATGTACGGTTCAAGCACTGCTTCACAGTAGACGTGAAAAGCAGTAAAATAACTTTGAACCAGGCCACAGCAACAGTCCACTGCTGAACGATGACCTCCTCCTGTTTTAACCTAACGAGAGTCTTCAGGCTTGATGCCATACTTAGGCCCGTATTTATAAAGTGATCTCAAGAGTGAGAGCAATATATATATAAGTATGGATTTGACAGGTCGTTTTGTACTGAAATGACATTTCTGATATTATATCAGAAATGAGTTTATACTCAAACTTGCTGTCACTCTTGAGAGCTGATAAGATAACGCAGTGTTCGGTGTCATATTCTCGGGAAATTCTTTAATATACTTTTCTCTCCAGAACTACATCTCAGGTTTGCCAGTTGAGCCCACTTGAGCGGTGATAACTTGAAATGGATCATCTTACAACCAGCTTCTGACCAAACAGTTTTTCTGGTCCCGTGTTGTCCGTCGTTGAGTGGGAATATCAGTGTTCGTAAGGCCTCTTAGGCTCGTATTTATAAAGCGATCTCAAGATTGAGATCAATATTAAGTATGGATTTGACAGGTCTCTTTGTACTGAAATGACATTCCTGATACGAACTCAAACTCGCTGCCACACTTGAGAGCTGTTTATCAATACGGGCCTAAGTGAGCGCGATTCATCGTCAGCGGTGTAATAAGTCACCTATTTCCAAGGCAGAGCAAGTCCATCGAAAACAAATGAGGAAACGTTTAGATCATTACGTAAAAATGCCTTTCGGACTAAAAACTGCTCCATTTACTTTTACTGTGGTTGAAGCTCTAGTATCATTATTGCAGCCAAGAGTCGTTCTGGCAACGGAGTTTAGACACTGGAGATCATGATAACTACTGATTGGAGATAGAGCTGTAGGATGCTTGTTTACTTTCCCTATCATCTTCCGTTTTGCTTAAGATCCTCTATCATAAATTTCATGAGGGCGTAAAAGAAGTTTGTCAAAGATGTTGAGCTCAAGCAGAAGTTTCAAATTAAATTGATTAAATAAAGATTTTTGTTTTACATAATAAAGGCGTTTGAATATCACAAACCTTGATTAACTTGAAGCAGTATTACCATGCGACTCGATAAGATAAAATTAGAAATCAGTGAAAAATTGGCCACTAAGGCTCGTATTTATAAAGCAATCTCAAGATTGATAGCAATATTAAATATGGATTTGACAGACCGTTTTGTGCTGAAATGACATTTCTGATACGAACTGTCACTCTTGAGAGCTGATTATAAATACGGTCCTAAGTTCTGCCTACACTATTTAATATCTTAAGCTAATAATAAGTTGTGTTGTGGATAAAGTGTATCAAGGCAATGCCCTGTGTTCATTGTCATGCAAGAGCTGCCACTGCCACGCTTAAACTTACTAGTTTAGCGAATTTAGCTTATCAGCTGGAACATTTGCATTGATCCCACCACAGTGATGTGATGATTGTGACAGAGATGAATTTCAATAGTACACTTTGAGATCTTTTAAGTTTTTATATACTATTATATATACCTACTTGTTATAAAGGCGTGATTATTATGTATGTATGTTTTTTGTTCAAAAGAAAATTTAGCTACCGAGTATCCGAAATAAAGTAACCTTTTGCAGGGAAAAAAAACGAAAACACTAAACAAAATGAGGTTCCCTAATTAGTTCCCATCACGTTTCGAATCAACGTCGGTAATGACTGGATTTTCTAATTAGTAGCAACCCTTCCCTCTCATTAGCAACCAATTCGTCGGAAATGCACAGAACTTGGAGAAAAAAAGCAGTTGAAATGCCATCCCTTTTAAAAGTACTTAAACTTGTCGTTTACCCAGCCTGTTTCTTAGATTGATTTTTCTTCCAGCTAGATAAAATCAAATCTACAGATATTATGTTTGGTTATATTCAGTCGGAATATTATATTTATTACGGAATAATGACGTTTCGGAAACAGACGACAAATAAATTACCTCAAGTAATATCTGTAAAGCAAGGAACTTTTCTTTACCACACACTGTTGGCTGCAGGGTACTAATTTTAGCATATTTTGTCATAAATACTTGTTCTTTTCACTTTTCAATAGAGCAGAAAACATAACAGTGTTATTAAATACCACCACATCTGTGTTTTCCATTATCTGTGCTACAGCCCTTATTGCACCCTAATTAAAATGTTAACTGTGTATGTTAATTAAAATACTAAATAAATATTATGTATAATAGGAATCTGCCTTCAATAACAATCAGTCGGCGCCGGAATTAACAAAGTTAATTATGAGAGGGCCCATCTGTGTTTAAATGTTTCTGTAAATAGGTACATAGGGTAACTGTTCGTATTATTTTTTGTTGCTATCAGGCAATTAAGACTTTTTTGCCTCTGTAGTGTAGTGGTCTAACTGTCTGGCTCTAGATCTAGAGGTTGTGTGTTGGATTTTCTCGGGAATGTCGATGTTATATCTCTTTGTTACATTATTCCTATCATTATCTTATTGAGGCAATGCATGCAAGATTAATGCAAGTCCGTTTAAATTTCCAACTATTTGTTAAACCAAAAGTTATTATGTTTATTTTATAAAGACATCATCATCATCATCATTATCAGCCACAATAGTCCACTGCTGGACATGGGCTTCCCCAAAATTGGGGGTATATGCCATACTCACCACGCTTGGCGCAGTAGAAGTTTTCCATTCAAAGGAACGCTGCTGCCCATTCCCAGGAAGTTATGGGGTGATGTTATTCTAACCCGGCACCATACGGGACAAATTAATAATAAACACTTTACTATAGCATAGTACAAATCATGTCAGAGGCCTATTACATTAGGTTTTAAAACTCGCATGTTGAACGCGTAGTAAAAAGTCATTAGTACATCCCTAGGACATCGTTGGCGAAACCTACCTACTTAATTATGAAATAAATATCCGTCTGGAGAGAATATCTGGAGTGGTGTGAGCTTTGAGGTCGGGCTGACCTTTCCTCGAGAGCGGTGGAGTGGACATCTCTCAATTCCAGCCGTCAAAATGGTGGCAAAGCTTTAAATAAGCTTCGATATACATAAACAAAATCACGCTTTTATCCTTAATGGGGTAGGCAGAGCACAAATTTTTTTTTGGCGTCTGACAAGTTTTGAGGGAGATCTGTAAGCCCGACGCACAATACAAGTAAATCGCTTTTGCTGGTTTTTACAGCATGCCCGGGAGGAGAAGCAGCGGACACATTCTATATTTTATATTACTTCCAGAGCACCGTCACCGTAATTTGGTTGGGAGGACTACTATTTACAATATTCCATTTGCAGTTAAAAATATTTATAGCATATGAAAGGAATAACTTGATATTTGCAGACAAAGTTGATCTGAGTGACCACATTTCATTTCCCATTGTCACTGTCACTTTATACAGAAGCTTGAAGCTATGGGTCTGTACAGACGGTCGTCGTTTAAACTACAAACTGCATTTCAGATGCTATAGTTATATTAAGCTTGATGCATTTAACCCATTCAATGCTGTTGTAAATATTTCATCCTTCACCTACCCACTACTGCGTGGTAAAAGCCTCCTTTCTCTAGTGCTACTATTTTAGGCTAGCCCTTAGATATTTCTACAAGACTTCAAAATTTTACATTCCTTCACCTATTTAAGGTCATTGAGAGTTTTCCTCGATCCGACACACACGCCAGAAAAAAGTGTTAGGCGCCAGGTACTGGTAGTCATCATACCTAATATAGGCTCGTATTTATAAAGCGATCTCAAGATTGAGAGCAATATTTAGTGCGGATTTGACAGGTAATTTTGTACTGGAATGACATTTCTGATACGAACTCAAACTCGCTGTCACTCTTGAGAGCTGATTATAAATACGGGCCTTAGAGGTTTTGGTATAAGCCATTTTGTTTCAACTGCACAAAAATTCCACCCGAACTGCAATTATGCAGCTGGTTTGCTGAAATGCATACCGCACAGACGCTAAAACGCAGCATAACGCAACTTTAGACGTGTGATGTTGCTGTGACAGGGAATTTATGCCCTGTGTATCCTACAATTTAGGTTTCTGAATAGACATGGAAATGCCAAAATGTAGCGCAATGTAGAATAGTTGATGACGTAGGTCTATTATAAAGATTTTGATTTTGTCTTTTGAAAAAAAATTACCTCACTAAACTTTATTTAAATTCATATTGTATACAACGAACCTAAGATTTCTCATTAATATATTGATTTTCGTGAAGAGCTCAAATACGGGGAGTGGCCTCAATTCACGCCGTCCAGTTACTAATTCTAATTCTAAATAACGCTGTCACTTTCTTATATTTGACATAAGAACAGGATAGCAAATAATAACATGACTTCGACATGCCTAATCTGACATTTAATTGCTTAAATTAGATTGCTTATTTAACGTAAAATAAGGAACATGCTCTATGCTCAGTTCTTATTTAAAGCATGTCAAATTAGGAACGTCAAACACAAGTGTTTATTTGCTATCCTGTTCTTATGTCAAAGTAAAGAAAGTGACAGCGCTATCTTAAAATTAGTTAAGAATCGAGGGCATTGGCCTCAATTCACGCCGTCCAGTTACTAATTCTAATTCTTAGTAGCGCTGTCACTTTCTTAACTTTGACATAAGAACAGGATAGCAAACAAATACGTGAGTTTGACATTTCTTATCTGACATAAGACTGCTTAAATCAATTAAAATTAGTGAGCACGCTCTATGGTCATTCCTTATTTAAAGCGCCGTACGTCAAATTAAGAATGTCAAAGTCACGTGTTTGTTTGCTATCCTGTTCTTATGTCAAATTTAAGAAAGTGACAGCGCTACTAAGAATTAGAATTAGTAATAGTGCGTCCTGAATTAACACCATTATGTCACACACAGGGGGCTGTATTAATTTCAATCTTCCATCGTTATTTTATTGGCGTAACAAATCGCCATTATCTGACGTCGTCATCTTTGTAGTACCACCGTCTGCGAGTCTAGGAGCTCGTGGGTGCTATTCTTGAACTGCTTAAAATTGTGATATTTCCATGCTAGACTGGAAATTGATCGAACATAGAATGTGCAAGCCGCTTTACTCCCGAGAATGTCGTAAAAACAGTAAAGGGATTCGAAGTGTATTGTAATTTCGCCGATGGGATGACAACCTGTCATATTGCAAGCAAACCCATCTTTAAATAAAAAAAATATATATATTACAGACTAGACGTGGCAAATACAGACTAGACGTGGCAAATGTGCCTTGTACATACTATATCTACTTACTCCGTAAAGGATAAAGGCGTGACTTTTTAAAAGTTACACACTAACCACAATATTACATACATACATACATACATATAATCACGCCTTTTTCACACAATATTACGTCAAGCATAAATAGTAGTTGCACCAGTCAGCTTGCTTCCTACATTTCTGTGGGTACAGAGCGACACAACCCTCGTGTCACATGATCACTTCATCTTAAAACCCACTAAACCCCCATGCCTCTTTCTGCAAGTCATCTGGCGGCCATTTTGTTGACGTCATGTTTCTAAAATAGGCCTCCTGCAGCCGCCGGGCGAGCCTAGCCGCCAGCGAGCTTCATTTCCGTCTGTCAGCCGGGGACACCCTGTGAATTATAATGGTGTGTTGTGGTGTAAGTAATATTAGCTGACGTCAGTGTTGCGGTGGAGTTTTGAAGCTAGTAGTAAAAATGTTGATAATATTGTAGTTATCTTATGAGTAAAACATGACTTCGGTGTGGTGCTGAGACAGAATATAGCAACACCCCAACTCTGCGCGTGGTGATAGTAAAGGTCGAGATAGGGATCAATCCAGGGAAAGGGCAGCAGCCTTTAGGCAGCAGCTAAAGAGAGTTTTTTATTGGTTTTTAGGGTACCGTACCCATAAACGGGACCCTATTACTAAGACTTCGATGTCCGTCCGTCTGTCCTTCTGTCACCAGGCCGTATCTCATGAACCGTGATAGCTACAGAGTTGAAATTTTCGCAGATGATGTATTTCTGTTGCCGCTATAACAAAAAATACTAAAAACCAAAATACAATAAATATTAAGGGGGTCTCCCATACAAAAACGTTATTTTTTTGGTCGTTTTCGTAGATAATGTTTCGGAGGCTGTTCCTCATGAGCCGTGATAGTTAGATAGTTGAAATTTTCACAGATTTTGTATTTCTATTACCGCTATAACAACAAATACTAAAAACTGGGCAAGTGCGAGTCGGACAACATATATGTGTTTGTTGCCATTTTTTATAATTGATGGTACGGAACCCTTCTTGCGCGAGTCCGACTCGCACTTGGTCGGTTTTTATAAACAGATGTAAACACGTTTGTTAATCTAGAATTCCGACGCGTAACATTCTACTTTATTCCAGTAAATAACAGTCATATATTTTACAAAATTACCTAAAATATCGCGCTATTAACATTTTCGTTTATGCTCCAAAACATTTTCATCAGTCACAGGTACCTAAATAATCATATCGTATGATAAAATATATAGTCTCAATTTATTTTTATGAATCCTCGCAGACAGTCTTCATTCTGTCTGACAAACCCAATTTCGTTTAATCTCTCTTTTAAAACTTGGGAAGGTACCTACATCTGGCTGAATTATCATTTTGGCATCTCAAATTTGCTTATCACTAAGAATATCTTTGAAAACAACAGTATACTTTTGGGGATTAAGATTTCGCCAAAGAAGAATATATCTTCCAAGAGAGCCGCCCTAAGTATGTGTCCTCTAAATTGGGCGCTTTTCCACTAGACGGCACGTCAACGGCAACGGCGACGGCACGGTACCGTCGACGATATCGTAGGTGAGATAATGTATGAAAATCAATGAAATTATATGACACGCTTTTCCACTTGCCGGCACGGCACCGTCACGGCATGTCATCGATTCCCATAGATATTGTCACGTGATCGTCCCGTGCCGTCGCCGTTGCCGTTGACGTGCCGTCTAGTGGAAAAGCGCCCATTCAGTGGAAAGCAACGTTCCCTATCAACTGAAATGTAAAAAAAAATGGATTCAACCCTATCGCAGAAAACTTTATATTTCACTGAGCAACAAAATTAAAAACTTGTAGGTACGCTGTACCGAATTCTTACCACACTTAAAATTCTAAAACTTCTTGCCCTTAGATCTCGTAATTGCTTTGTATTAAACAGAACCTCCCGGGGAGTCACAATATGGCGGTAAGTTTATAATACACTGCCTTATTAACAAGAGACCTATCTACCAGGAAATTAACTGGAGGGATTGATGAAAGTTTATGAAAGTCATATTTGCTGAGTGACAAGATGGAAATATCTGGGTAGTTAAAAAGTTGTACTTTGTTGTTGTTACACTACATTGGGAATGAAAACTACAAAAAATGGGTACATCATTTATTTATAAACCTGCCGTAAAACATAAGATGGTAGTAAAAAATTTGTTAACAAAATTTTAGGGTGTGAACGTACCCATGAAACTGAACAACTTTCCTATAGGAACATAGGTCAAAATATGAAAAATAAAATTTACTTCCCCTCCCATACAAATGGTGTCATTAGCTTGAGTCATTTTGTATGGAAGATACGCAAAACTCAAGGTAATATTTGATACTGCATTATTGTCGTCGTGGACTACTTACGCCAAACCAAACGTTCTGCGAAATTATTCAGTTTCCCTATCTATACGGGGTGTAAGGGACAGCGTCCCGCAAACTTATAGGGGTTGCTCAGTCAACCAAACTGAACAACTACCACCAGGTTTTTTTTTTCAGGAAATTAAAAAAAAAATAGCTTTGTCATATAAAATGACCACATCGATCAGACAATTTGTATGGAAAAGCAAAATGTTTTTTTCATTTCCTGAAAAAAAATCCTGGTGATATGTGTTCAGTATCATTAACTGAGCAACCCCTATCAGTTTGCGGGACGCTGTCCCTTACGCCCGGTATAATCAGAATACCGACAACAACGATCAATGTACACCTCTTTCCCTCTCATTCGTCGAAACACAACATCTTTTGTTAGGGTAAACGCACCTTTTAAACTCCAATTAAAACTGGCAAACAACTTCACAGAACAACGGAACTGTTTGAAAAACGAACAACGCCGAAAGAATGGGGCGCGCGGATTGGTCCGCCAGGGTGACTTCATCCGGCGCACTATGAATGAGAAACTGTATAGAATTTTAATTTGTATATTCTTAAAGTCTAGTAAAAAAAGTATAGAATATAAAACAATTTGAAGATATTATTTAAGTTTCGTATTTTTTTATTAAATTCAAAATCTATCTCCGGCATCGGGCAGTATTCAGGAGCCACTATCAAAGAATAGCGGTCGCGTCGCGGTAGGTTAATTTGTCAAACTTTTCAATTTAAACATCAAGTACAATTTATTCAGGTATTTGAATATTAAGTAATGTTCCATTTATCAAAGAAAGTAAACTTTATTTTTAACACCCATTTTCGTTTGCTAGACGCTGAGATGGATATTTTTACTCTTTTCTGATCAATAGGTACAGTAGGAACAACTAAAGCTACCTACTTACATACCTACCTACTCCATACACATTCTGAATTATTTATTACACTAAAGAACTAATAGCTCCAAAAAGGAATTCCTCATAAACAAAATAAACAAAGCCAAGTTTAGAAGAAAAGTTTACGTTGCCCATATATCTCCAAAGTCATCATATATTCTAGCAAGGCACACTGAAGCAAATATACGTTGAGCCCCCGACAAATTCTACTATTTGGGCATAAACAAAAATGTATCACTTTACAAATTTTCCCCTCGGTGGGAATGTTGCGTTGATGATGACCCAGAACTAAGTCAATTACCCTACGCAAACTGTAATTGTAATACAAAAGAACTAATAAATAAATAAATAAATAAATAAGAAAATGATCTGTAGAAGCTGCCAATATTGGGTATCAATATTAAAAAAAACATTAGGCTTTGCATTTGGTGCGGATAAAAAATTATTTAAACTATCCTAAACATTGAAAATCTTCACGAGCTTGCGACCACTCTCCCATCCTCCCATTTATTGGAGTCGGACGCCATTAGTTGGCTGTGTTCTTCTAAAATTCCACTAATTAGGTACCTACCATTAGGCTCAGCTCTCAAGTGTGACAGCGAGTTTGAGTTTGTTTCAGAGATGTCATTTCAGTACAAAACGACCTGTCAAATCCATACTTAATATTGAATCTTGAGATCGCTTTATAAATACGAGCCTTAGAGTTCCAAGTGAAGCTTCATGGTCGACCCTTTCTCAGTCACATCAGGCCTAGTCTGAAAAAAGAATCTCAAATCGACATCCCTAAGTTAGTTGAATTTTGTCATTTCAGGGTTGCAGCAAAGACGGTTTTTGTCTTTTGTAAAGGCACAAGTCTTCGTTCGCTGGCTGCTAATCATATATTATTCAGGAGTCGACAGGGCGAATGCTACAGTTTTTGCCATTACGAGGTGGCTCACCAACAATGGTTTACGTATTTCGTCAGAGCAAAAAAAATACAGATAGAGCTCTGCGAAGAACACAGTGAGGTCACATCACTGGTGTACGTATTCAATAAGTTTAATACTCACATGCTGTTATATATAAATAGTTTTTCATAAGAGAACAATAAATATTTAGCGACTTCCACATAGCCACCTAATGACATTTTATGTGCACGCAATTACATAAATTGCACACGTGCACAAGCGATGCAATGCATCATGACCAAATCTACTTACTCTACACGTTTAGGTCTTTTCTAATTATTTTTATTATATTCTAGATTTAAAAAAAGAATAAGTGTAACTGCTTAAAATATAAAAACACAAGTGCATAGCCTATCAGGAAAAAAACTTGTTTCAGATTGTTGTAAGCGAAATCGTTTCTTTACTTAGCATTTGGTCTGAGGGTTTCCGTATTTTGCTCCAAAAATACGAGCTTGGAGCTACGGAATTCAAGGTAGCTGTTGTAAATTTTGGCAAAGTGGAGTTTATAGGGGGTGTATCTACTTGTTATGGCGCCTATATCCCGCTTCCCCGGTTTATGGTAAATCTTGTGACGTTTGGGGCTCTTTTTGTGCCTTTTGCAGCTTAAGGGTTTAGTTGAATTTTTTTTTTTTTTCAACGATTTTAGAGGGCTTTTGTACGATTAGTACACGCCAGCCCTATTGTTCCTTATAGACGTTAGATCACTCATACATAATGTTTAGGTTGGGTTTGCCTGTGCAGAGCGATTCTGTTCAAAAGGAAACTTCCTGCTGTGAAGAACATTGCAGAAAAGTAGCAACGAAATATCTGGATTTATATTTTAAAACTTAGAGGTAAATGATAATCAGTTGACTTTACGACGGTCAAACTACGCTCAAACAGCAACATTGAACGACACTATCGAAATACCGATTTATCTACATTTCTCTAAATTAATAAACTTAAACCACAATCGAAACCAACGCTGGCACTAGTTGTTATTGGCTTCATTTTAGTTAACAAATCTAAGTAACGTATCGTAAAATTAACAGGAAAATTCAATAATGCAATCGTAACATTTGCGTGTGGGTGATTCTATAATTAATTTTTCAAATGTGTGTATGTATAGGTAGTAATAGAAAAATATTTTATGCACCAGCCGCAAGCCGCTACTGTGTTCGGAGAGCGGAGAGGCTGGTGATCTGTAATACAGGTCTCCTAGGCTCGTATTTATAAAGCGATCTCAAGATTGAGAGCAATATTAAGTCTGGATTTGACAGGTCATTTTGTACTGCAATGACATTTCTGATACGAACTCAAACTAGCTGTCACTCTTGAGTGCTGATTAAAAATACGGGCCCTAGTATGGACACCAGTCTCTCACATAGATTACCTTACGTAAGTTTCAACTAAAAAGATCTCCTCCAGCTTCAACACCCCAGTGGCGACTCACAGCTCAAGATAGAGACAGTTGGCGACTTTTGGTGTCGGAGGCCTAGATCCACTTTGGGTCACCGAGCCACCGCAGTAAGTAAGTGTGTACCAGAAATTCAACACATTTCCATTGTTTGTCGTGAATTGCTAAAATCTGAAAATAGTAATAAAAAATAGTAGTTGAAATGTAAATTCTATGATACTAAAGATGAATAAGACCTATAATTATAGCCAGGTTTTCAGTCATGCACGTTCATTAAGGGCGGAAGTCTGTCACAGCCACAAGGGAATTCCGCACATAAATTCGAAGAGTATTAAACAATGCCAACAGCTCATTATGTGAGCGCCACGGTATTTGAGACTCCGGGACACAGTGTAGATTAAACAAAAAATTTAAAGAATGGCATTGTTTATAAAAGTTTTCAAAGAGAACTACCATGCAATTGAAAAGCCCATGATTTTAGAAAGAAATATACTAGCCTTCCAGCAAAGTAACGCAGCAAGCCTCCTGAAAATGTTTGAACACTTTGGACCAGTAATGATTCGGAGTGAAATTTATGCCAATTGACGAAAACTGCGTTCAATTTCATATTTTTATTTTGACTTAAATGTATATTGAAATAAGTGACTTAAAATAGCCTATCAAACTATTTTTAAAAGATTTAATTTAAGGCGTTACGCTACGCAAATAAGAAATACCTAGATAGGTAGGAAAATATTTATTTAAAATTCAAAATTGTGACAACAACACCAATCATCCTTTAATCCCCCGCGACCACGGCTTCTGGAAAAGACCTAAACGTAGGAAATTTCAAAATAAATGAAAACACAACCAAAATACGATAAAAATAGTTTTATTAAAATGAGTTACAGTTGCGCAAAAATAATTGATCACAAACTCACAAACATCAAATACATTTTTTTTATTCTTTGCCCATGTTTTTATCCGACTGTCAAAAAGGGTTATGTTTTGAGTGTTACTCACATTAATGGAAGCATAATGTCAAAAGCCTCTACTTATATACATATTTATACTTATACTTATGTTTATGTATAAGTGACAATCTTTAATTGGTTAAATGTTTGATACTAGATCTAGGATGATCTTTGAACATATATATTTTTTTAAAATATTTAATTTCAGTTAAACTTGTTGATTTACATTTACAATTACTGACAATTATGTAGTAGAAATAATTCAGAATAATTTAAAACATTATTTCGTTGGCTGTGTTCAAATAGCAAGACTAAATTGAGTTTAATCTTCCATCATAAAACTCATTTAAGTTGTTGAACAGTTAGTTAATTACTCTGTCTGTGCTTCTTCGTAGACTTGACTAGACTTCTACTCTATCGACTTCGTTGACTGAACATTTAATGTCACTGGCTGGTCTTGGATACATAAAGTCATGGCTTTATCCCTTTCAGGATAGGTAGAGTGTTAACAAGAGCTATCCTTAAAGTCCAGATCCAGGACTATCCTTGAAGAAACCCTCGGCGCCGCACGTCGAGCAGGTATGTTGCCGCCCTAACGTGTTATAAAGTGATTCGGTCTATAGTTTTATCGATCAACAGTAAATCGCTCTATCGTTGGTCGACCTTAACTATCGCACTCAGTGTTAACAGTCTACATAAAGGAATCGACAAATTGAGGAGCATTTCAAAAACAAATTTTATCGCTATAGTGACAGTCGTCGCATAAAATGCAATACTCCGAAACCCTTGGCTCCCTTTGACTCCCTTAACTGATTTCTACAGTATATCAGGGAAGAGAAGCAGCTGGATCTTTCTAAACTTTGGCTTACAGTTAAGCGGAAAAGAATCCAGTCCTGTCTGTCAGTTTACTTAGTTTAGATTATCCTTTTATCTATTTAGTTGGGGTGTTTATATCGTTTCTTTTAAAGAGTCTCTTTCTACAGGGTGTAAAAAAAATTATTACGTTCCTTTAAACCACATGTTCTACTGAAGATACCAAATAACTTTCCCAAAGGAGAAAAATTTTAGCTCGGAAAAAAAATGCCTTTTCCATACAAAGATGCCCTCCGGGATCTGCAGTTTTGTATGGACAAGGCAAAATTTTATTTCGAGCTAAAAATTTTGTGCTGTGGGGAAGTTGTTTGGTATCATCAGTAGAACATGTGGTTTAAAGGAACGTAGTACTTTTTTTACACCCTGTATAGTAACGGGTTGTCAGTTCATCGTTCCAGTGTAGTATGATTGGAGTAAACTTAAGTGAGGATACTGATTTTCCTCCTCTGCTGCCGCAGCTGGCGGTGACAGCCGGAAATAAGGTGTACCGCGAGGTGTTCCGAGATATATGCTAATCGCATATCATTGCTTGAATAGTTGAATACCATTCTGGTCTATTCTGTGGGAACTTTCAGGTAAAGCTTGTGCTGTTTTGAAATATAGTACTTACCATAAGGTGGATATTTTAATGTAAAGAGGGTTAAGTTTGCCTACGTATGTAGCCATCCTATCAAAGTGAAGAAAACCATTGAATTCAGTCCATCTAAAAAATAAAGATGTAGGTAGATAATGAATAGAACATAATTGTAAAGTAAAGTAAAGTAATCATTTATTTTCGTGCAAAGATACATAATAGGTAAAATTCACATTCTTAACTTATTAAATAACACTAAAAAAGGTAGTCACTCAGCACATGCTGTAGCACTAAGCACTACAACGCTGGTCTTCCGTGGTACCTAATTGTGCTCGTAGCACAGTCAAGACAAACTGATGACTTAAAAAAAAATAGACAAAATAAAATGAGAACGTTTTTAAACAGTAACAATACTACCAAACAATAACAGAAATAACGAAAGTGAATAAATTGAACTCCATGCTGATTGCTGGATAATTTGACATGACCGCTTATGAAATCACATTATCACTTTATCAAGTAATTTTTTTATCATAATACTCACGCAATTTTCAATTCGAAAACATCACATATCACACTAACACTCAGTGTAATCAAATTATTGAAAAATATAAAGTCACAGAGAAAAATGGTTTAATTCCAGTTTTCTTCCATTGCTGGACTGGGAGTGATAGAAAAACATAGAATGTGCCAGCTGCATCTCCTCCCGGGCATGCTGTAAAAACCAGCTAAGGGATTAGAGGGTTTTAATGTATTGCAATTTAGGCGATGGGCTGACAACTTGTTACTATAGAAATACACATGACCATTTGAAATAACCCCAAAACTTTCAGACGTGGCGGAATGACCTTTCGGTCGTTTTCGCTCAGCCAACCCCATTAGGGATAAATTCGTGATTTTATGTATGTATGGCTAGCTCTAAAAAGGCTACTTTTCAACCATGAATGTGAAACACGTCTTATAGACGTCTTTTATAAAATAATGTGATGCCTGAGTGGATAATGAAATGCAACTCGTACTCCTTTGACTGTGTCGAAAAAGGTATCTAATTTTAATTTAAAACAAAATACTAAGTGATAATTTATTTATTATTTATTTTAAAATGCTAAGAAGCATACTATCATTTCCATGAAATGTTATTAAGCTCTGGTGGACAGGTAACTAATCAAAGTTAAGTGGCTCTAGAAATTGGAATGTCAAAGAAGATGGCTGCCTACGAAAATGAACAAAAATAATCAAGTAAAAGGACTCAAGGGGCAAAAATATCCTAAGATACCTTACCTACTGAACTTAATTAGAAAATAGATTGGAGACGAAGAAAATATTATTAATAAATGCTACTAGACAGCAAATAAATACAATTTTTTTATCTCACGACTGCAGCTAGGCCATATTTTGTGGTTATGCATGCAGACAGACACGCTCCTGGGTGTGCATTAGCTATAGGTATGAATAAGTCCGGCTGAATGATCCCAACAAAGTGGTGGTAGGCTCTTAAGGGGCCGCCTGGCTTGCGACCACCCTCTCACCGGAGTCCGGCGCTAAACAGCTTGCTGTGTTCCGACGGTGCGTGAGTCTACCAGTGCCTTAACAGGCGTCTTCTGGGTTAGCTCGCTCCATCTTTGACTCTGTCACGGTCATCGCTGACCTTTTTTGTCTAGAGTCAAGAGCTAACCCATTCCAAGTAAAAAAAAGGTTTACTATTTCAATCAAGCTTTAGTTTAGTCAATTTAAAAATCAAAGACAAAATCGATGTACTCATTTTGTATACGGAAGTCAAAAATGCTTTATACATACATAAAGTCACGCCTTGATGACTTACGGGGCAGGCAGAACCTAAGACACCCAGTAAAAGGCGTTTTCGCAACGTCTGACAAAATATTGAGGTCAATTTAAGATCGATATGAGTATCGTTAAATAGTGACAGGTTGTCAGCCCATCGCCTGAATTACAATACATTGTAATCCACGAATCCCTTTTGCTGACTTCTACAGCATGCCTGGGAGGAGCTGGAACATTCTATGTTTTTCTATCGCTCACAGTCCAGTATGAAAAATGCTCTGTGCATGTTTTTAAAATATTTGTATGTACTTCTTTCTCGTTACTGAAAGCTAAGACATGCAATTTAATTAACACTCTGTCAGTATAATGTACTATTATTTTATTATGTTTTGTTTGTTTGACAGTTTGGGCTAATATAATAATAATTATTATTATTATTTCTCTTACTCATAATATTCACAAGTATTTCCAACAACAAACCACAAGTCACAGGGTATTAATATCGAGCGCAACGTTTCGCTACTAAGCACCAACAATGCAATGGTGTCGATTCGGTTGGCACACGACTTACCAAAATAAGTTTCATGATTGAGAGAACTGAATGGGACTTCAGTTAGACTTCAGGTAGTTTACTTATTTTGATGCTGTAAAAGAAAAAAATAATTAAGTATTTTTGCACAGTTCTACTTATACCTTATATTCATGATATGAAAAGGTATCTAAGGCCCGTATTTATAATCAGCTCTCAAGAGTGACAGCGGGTTTGAGTTCGTATCAGAAATGTCATTCCAGTACAAAATTACCTGTCAAATCCGCACTCAATATTGCTCTCAATCTTGAGATCGCTTTATAAATACGAGCCTAAAATTCTTTGGAAATTTGATATGAATTCTAATATATGTTTATTAGGTACCTTTCATTCCTTTTCCGTTCTTTATTAACAAAAATAAAATAAAGGAATAAACTTATTTCATTCAAGTCGTATGCCAGCCGAATCGACACGAATGTATTGTAAAATGTAACGTTATCGTTTTGCGGTTGCAAACATTGTAAGTTTGCGAAATAAAATTAAAATGTTTCCCTAGGGGGAAATGCTAGGACGCAACACTTTAGCCAAGTATATACCGGGTGTAAGGGACAGCGTACCAGAAACTGATAGGGGTGCTTATTCTTACAAGAAATAAAGAAATTGCTTTTCCATGCAAATTGTCTGACCGAGGCGGTCAATTTGTATGTGAAAGTAAAAAAAAAACCTGAAAGATTTTCCTGGTAAAAGTTGTTCAGTTTCTGGTGAAAGTTGTTCAGTTTTGTTGACTGAGCAACCCCTATCAGTTTCTCGTACGCTGTCCCTTAGACCCCGTATATTCTGTGCTTTAGCTTCTGACCTTTGCTAAAATGGGCGACATAAATTATAACTCTTTTCTTTGCCTTTTAGAAAAGTAGCGAATATTTTGTATTTGACTTGAACCGTTTTTTTCATCTTTTGAAGGCAAAACATACAAAAAATATTAGAAAATTGAATCTACATACATACATATAAAATCACGCCTTTATCCCAAATGGGGCGGAGCGTAAACGACCTAAACAAAGGTCATTCCGCCACGTCTGACAAGTTTTGAGGCTTATTCCAGATAGATTACTATAGTGACAGGTTGTCAGCACATCGGCTATACTAAAACCTTCGAATCCCTTAGCTGATTTTTACAGCATGCCCGGGAGGAGATGCAGCTGGCACATTCTATGTTTTTCTATCACTCCCAGTCCAACATGGAAGTAAAATTAAACCTAACAAGATATAAAACGTATTTCCAGACTAGGTTTTCCTTTTCCAACCTAATTACGTCAAATATTACCTCAGTTTTCCCGTAAGTTTCCCAGGAACCGTTATTAGCACCTCCATGCCACAACAAAGAAGAATTTCCTCGAAAAATACATTAATCTTTCACTCCACACCTTTCGCTGCGACATTTCACCTCTGACCGTTCCAAAAACAACCTTATAGCCTAGAGCTTAAAGCAGATTATGAAGGAACAGCTGCCTGTATTGTAGCCAGAAAACCTCTGTCTTTGATAGACATAGTCTTACAAATGTTGGTTTTGGTATTAAAGACTTTATTGCGAGGTAATAAGGTGCTAAAGGGTGAAAGATAAATCTTGGCAGGTAATACCAAGATTTCACAATTTTTCTACGTAATCATGAACGCGTGATGTCATAAAGAGTTGTAACTACTGAACCAAGATGATACAAGGTCTTTGTATAAAATACATTGTGATTTTTTACTAACCTTACGCCTGAGCCGTAAGGTTAGTAAACCCTGGTGTCAGAGTTTTAAAACCGCCTAATAGCACAGCTAATAGGCCTCTGACATGGTTTAGGTAACGACCACTATCAAAGACAGCGACCGGGACCGACGGCTTAACGTGCCCTCCGAAGCACGAATTCCTTTTTCTTTTCGGACAATCAGGTGATTCAGCCTGCAATTTCCTAACCCAACTGAGGAAAATCTCACAGTGATAAATTAACAAATATCATCTTTGTGTTCCCCCCCTGGAAATCGATCCCAGGACCTAATCTAGTTTATTTACCCCACCTGACCTTAACGAGTGGAAACACTCAACAGCATCAGTTAACTAGACTTGAGCATACCAGCTACCAGGGATACATAAATAAAGAAGAAGCCATCTTCTAATTGTGGTCGACGGTAAAGTCCGCGGAAAGCGCCCGGGGAGATCACAGTATCACTCGAGTTTTGTTCCACTTAGATCTAAGAAGATCGCGAGCGGAGCATTCTTAGGCACTTTATAAGGCCCGTATTTATAATCAGCTCTCAAGAGTGACAGCTAGTTTGAGTTCGTATCAGAAATGTCATGTCAGTACAAAACGACCTGTTAAATCCATACTTAATATTGCTCTCAGTCTTGATATCGCTTTATAAATACGAGCCTAAGTGTGCTAGTCCGATAGGACACCTAACTTAAAATTTCTAAAACTTTTAATCTTAGACTAACATAATGATATTCATAAGCTACCTACTAACTAGTGGACCATTTGTGTTGTCTTAAATAAAAAGTTATTATTATTATTAAACTTTAAATAAAAAGAAAAATGTAATAAACATAAGAGGCCTTTTTAGAAGGAAAGTCAGAAATAAACCACGAACTTTGTTTGAGACAAAATTTTTGGCATGAAATGAAACTTTACTTTTATTGAATAACTTCCTTGAATAAATACTATTGTTTGTGGAAAAATTGGTATAAAATTTTATACTTATCATCTGAGTCAAAATTTTGATAAGCGAAAGAACATTGATAGATTTCAATCAACTTTTAAGGTAACATTTAAAAAAAAATTATAGATTGTTTTTAGTATGTTTTCTTACTTATTATTTATAAAAATTAATAGTTTATCCATATCAATTACAAAAAGAGAAACACAGTGTAACAAACCAAGATTGCACTTTCGAGCACTTAAAGTTAAAGTCAAAACGTGGTGGGTAAGTTAAGAGGTAGTAGCTCAAATTGTTCCCGAGGGAAGCGAGTGGAGCTGAATCGCCGCGAGCTTTGGCTATTTCGAACGGGAACGAAGCAAGAGCGACAAGCGGAATTAATCAATTTTATTCTATTTTTTTCTTGTCATGTGGGTTTTTCGTATCGATCGACTTTATTTATTTTGTTATTATTAGATTAAGTTTTAGGTATTTTTTTGTATAACAATGTTGATATATTTTTTTTATGGAGTCGAAAGAATCGGAGCACCCACATGTCAGAGATTTTAATCCGTGTAGGTTAGGCCTTGGTTTGCATTTATCCCCCTACATAAATAAACATGGTTTGCTAAATATGGCATCGCGTCATACTCTTCATTTTGCCGTTCTTCTTTTTGGTATCATAAAAAATCAAAAGCCTTTATATTTGTATGAAAAGCTCAAATTCTCTGACCGTCCTATACGTTTTGCTATCCGTTTAACCTGTCCACGCCATAGAACGACTGCATTTCGTGGGAGTTTTAGATATGCTTCCACGAAATGCTGGAATAATTTACCGCCGCCAGTACGAAACTCTACATCATTATATTCATTTAAAAAACAATTGAAACTTCATCTCCTGGAAAATCAATCAAAAAATATAAACATTCAAAAAAGAAAGTCGTTCTATAGCTAAATATATTATATTGAACTTAAACCCTCACACTTCTGTTATTTATGTTTCTTCACTTTCATTATTTCTGTTATTGTTTGGTAGTATTGTCACTGTTTAAAAACGTTCTCATTTTATTTTGTCAATTTTTTTCAAGTCAGTTTGTCTTGACTGTGCTACGAGCACAATTAGGTACCACGGAAGACCAGCGTTGTAGTGCTTAGTGCTACAGCATGTGCTGAGTGACTACCTTTTTTAGTGTTATTTAATAAGTTAAGAATGTAAATTTTACCTATTATGTATCTTTGCACTAAAATAAATGATTACTTTACTTTACTTTACTTTACTTTATTTTCTAAGATATCAAACCCACGACCTCCCAGATTGATAACCCATGGTTCAGACCACTAGATCACGGAGGCAGCAGAATCCGCCCAAATTTCTTCTTTAGACCTCCTCAATAAACGCCAGGCTGTCGGAAGCGCGTCTCCTCGTCTCGTTCATTAACTTAACCCAAGGTTAACAGTTAACTTTGAGTTAACTTCCTCACTTTATCGGCAATTCCATTTAATTGTCACTTCGCCCTCATGAGAGTTTTTATTGAGGTTGCTATTCGCTAAGATACAGTGATCCAAGGACTTCAATGACTTAAAATGAGTGGAAAAGAACTGTCGATAGATTTTCTTTGCTTCAATTAGATTGTTATTTTGAATGGGATTATTACCGCTATTATGTTATTACCTCGATATTTCAGAGCTGTTTCAAGCGATTATATTGTTACCTCGATATTTCAGAGCTGTTTCAAGCTCCATGGTCATGAGTAGACTGGATTTTTGCTTACTTATTATTAACTATCTAAATTTCTAACTATTATAGTATATCTAACTAATCACTGAAAGGGTTCTAGACGTAAAAAAATGAGATGTGAATGAATTATAACGATTCTGTGCTTCGGAGGCCAGAGTCAAATCATTGATTCTGTTTATTTAATGTTGTTTTAACATAAACCACGTTAAACCAGAGTTTAAAAGCTGAAACCAGGGTTTATTAGGTCCTGCTATGGTACACACGACAATCATTGATAAAGAATAAGACTATCATCATTATTATTATAACGATGCATATTTCTTGTCCAAATGTATAACTCATTCAAAAACGTAAAACAATTCGCTAACAAAAAAATGCGCTATACTGAAAATTTCCAATAATCGCCGCAAAAAAATATCAGGAGTGCAAACTGCATAATAGCTTTTTCGGAAGTCCATCGGAAAATTGTGGCTACGCGTCCAATTTAGCTTGGCCTATGCTGTTGAATCATATTCCAGTAGTTAAAGGAGTAGTCGGGGCCATGTAGTGCTGGTGGTTTTTATTTAGGAATGGACTGCGTGTTTCAAATAGAGAGCATGCTTTCCGGTGTTAGAAAGCATTCCTCTTTTCATGTTATCCTGGTAGGCGCTGGCGGGAACGGAAATGGAATCCTGCGAGATTTTTCCAACGTGGCTTTTCCGCTGAGATATTCAAAAATGGAAGCTTATACAGGTGTAAAATCCTGTCTTTATCGCTCATATAATATTTCGTAAAGTGAAATGTTCTGAAATCATTTTTTGGCTAAAGGAAAAGGTCCGAAATTGAAAGATCAAATATATAACTGTATCCCGAGGTAAATTGGGCTGAACGAATTTAACTTTTGAAATAATTATTTATGGTCGATAATACCACCTGTCTAATAGTGAAAGCAGAGTATCAGTTAGGGTCAGTTCACACCGGAAAGCGAAACGACGCGACGCGATGCAGTGTCAAGCTGCTTGAGATTGCATCTCATTGTACCACGAAGTGACAGGCTGCATCGCGCGAATGAAATGCCTTTCTGCGGGGTAAATTAAGTTCTTTACGACGGCCCCCACAGCCTAGTTGGCAGTATATCTGCCTGCTACGCAGAGGGTCCCGGGTTCGATTCCCGGCCGGGCAGACATTTGAATGATGAATTTAAATGTCTGTTTCTGGGTCTGGGTGTTCTTTGTGGTTGTTTCTGTGTATGTCCATGGCACCCTGATACAGGGAATCCTAGTGGGGGCTATGAGTGTGATCGCGTTATTGCATCACACTGTTGAAAACGCTGAACAATAGTAACTAGGTACAATTTTAATAGTAAGTAGAACTTATTTTGGCACAAGAGCTCTGATACGATACTGCTACCTTTTAAATTGTCAGATTCAAAATTAATTAAATTGATTGTGAACTAATATGGGATAATTGGTTAATGTTGTTCTAAAAATAAATCACACAGTGTGATAAAAATCGCAAGCAAAAAGCTGATTAGTCAGAAATAAACATAATTTCGATCCCAAAAACCAAATAACAAGGTAACTTTGGTCTGATAACTTGTATAAGTACTTGTACCGCAGAATAAGACGAATTTTCGAATTGATTCAATGAAAGATCTTTTCTTTCTTTTTAAATAGTAAACAAAGTTCTTTATTGCATCATGCTCTTGAATAGTGCGCGCCGAATCGCGTCGCATCGCATGCCGGTGTAAACTGACCATTAATTTTTTTTGGGATAAAATAAGACTTATATTTTGCTAATGTGGTTTTCAGTCTATCGCCTTAATTGCAATACACTGAAACCTTCAGAACATTTAAGTTAAATTAATGAAAACAAAATGAGGTTAACTGAATGTTATTTATTTAGTACTAGATAATTGGAAGTCTAGACGATGCCGTAAATAAAAGAAGTCACTCTATAAACGGATTAACTTGGCGTTTATTAATTAACTTTTGAGTTGTTTATGAACAATTTTTTTTTTTAATTGTCTTACCTTAAAATTACTTACATACTGGACTGTAAGCGATAAAAAGAAAACATGCATTAGAAATAGATGGTAAGGTCAATGACCTCGCTATATGTATTTTAACATAATTTTATTAAAAAACCACTCAAGATGGCGGCCAACTATGCTTGGATTATCGCCGCTTAAACCTTTCCTAATGATAGGAGGTCTATAGTTGATAGTTTTGGAACAGGATTTAAACTGACGAGATCTCGAGATGTAGCGTGAGCAACCTTAATAAACCTACCAAAGTTACCTACAAAAAGAAACGCCTAAATAAATCCATACGCGGAAATATCCGGGGCTTGGATCGGGATATCCCGTCCGGGGAAATAAGTCACAGCCCTATTCCCTGTTGAAATAAAACCTACCCGGGTATTACGATCATAGAAATGAAGCTAAAGATATGTCACGAAAAAAAACGCATAATAAAAAGAAGTTTAGCTTCCTACTTCCTAATGGGCGCTTTTCCACTAGACGGCACGTCAACGGCAACGGCGACAGCACGGTATCGTCGACGATATCGTAGGTGAGATAATCAATCAAATCAATGAAATTATAATTCAATTCTTAATTAATGGCTTTTGTGTAGTCACAATTCTGCCAATGTCACGTAAATTATTGATAAATTATATAAGGGAGAGTCTAATATTGAGACACGTGGAGTCAAAGATACCCTTCTCCTTCAAGAGAAAGGTACAGACTCCCAATGAAATTATATGACACGCTTTTCCACTTGCCGGCACGGCACCGTCACGGCATGTCATCGATTCCCATAGATATTGTCACGTGATCGTCGCAGTGCCGTCGCCCTTGCCGTTGACGTGCCGTCTAGTAGAAAAGCGCCCATTGTCTGAACTAATAAGACACATGTCATATAGGAAGCGCGGCGTAGCTTTAAATCTGCAGATGACAAGGTGACGTGAATTTCCATAGAAAGTCTGTCAACCGCCGCCTCGACATGCGCAGATTGAGTCTATACTGGATTTTCAGAGGTGCAATAAGCGAGTTGGCATAAACTGATCCCAGACCACTCAAGTTAAACTCATAGGAATCTCATTCCCCCGAAGTTATTTACTTTTTTTTATCTTATCTTATCTTATCTTATCTTATCTTATTTAGCCTGGGTCGTCCCACTGCTGGGCAAAAGCCTTTATCAAGATAGCGAAATATTGGTATTAGAGACGCCTTTCGGACTGTTTTAAAACAAATGGATTTCACTCATACCTTACCCATTACGAAGTAAGATCTCACTTTAGATCTTCATCTTCATACTTCCATCATAAATATAAGTCTTCTTCATCACACATCTCTAAGTACATAATCAATGTATCGAATAGTCTGGTGAGAGGCATTAAAACGTATCAAAACAAAACGGAACGAACGATCCGGCCGGAGGAGTATTCTGATAATTTGAACCTATACAGATGTGTTTCCTTTTATACTCTGTTTTTTTAACGTTGCGTTATCGATACCAACTTGTTTTGCGACCCATAAACTGCTTTTTCATTACAACTTTAAAGAAAGTCAACCGCAAAACATATGTTTGTAACAAGGTTGTTGTCTGCGGTTCCGAAATTTTAACCTCTGCTAAGTTGCAATATAAAATCTGTTTATAGGCCGCAAAACAAGTTGTTATCGATAACGCAACGTTAAAAAAACGGAGTATCTAGGCAGGTACTATTTTTTTTATTCTACAAAAAATCGCGTACACACATTGGGCGCTTTTCCACTAGACGTCACGTCAACGGCAACGGCGACGGCACGGCGACGATCACGTGACAATATCTATGGGAATCGATGACATGCCGTGACGGTGCCGTGCCGGCAAGTGGAAAAGCGTGTCATATAATTTCATTGATTTTCATACATTATCACTTCCACGATATCGTCGACGATACCGTGCCGTCGCCGTTGCCGTTGACGTGCCGTCTAGTGGAAAAGCGCCCTAGACAACTTATAACCATAGTGTTTTTCAATAAGGGTGGGTAGATGTTGAAATGAAATAATACAAGCTGTGTGTAACATATTAACAAAAGGCATAATCATGCCAATTTGTTTGATATACGACGCTGTTTTATGAATTACCTAACGTTTATCGAAAGGTTTGAACACACGACACTGACTCTATCGCAGTCGAAAGTCGCACTTGACGCGCGGAGGAGTGTGATGTGACTTTCTTCTCTCCTGATGAAGATGCTCGTTTAGGGTCGAAACGTCGAAGTGAATTTGATTCCCACAAGTGAGTTTGATTTCGTATGAATATGACTGTTTTCATGTACCTACCAGTTCTCTACTCGAACCCAAAATTCGGAAGGGATCCGAGAGGTCGATAAGGGATTATTTATTGGTTAGTTAGGGAACAGGCTGATTGCATTTTGAAACCAATATGTGGAGGTTATTAAAAAGCGTTTAATAATTTTTACACAGGAATGAAGGGTTTGAATTCCACTGTACTTTATTCAATATTGCATGGATGGGTTGGATAATGGAAGTCAGTTTTAATATATTAATATTTTGTTTTACATTTTTTTTTTAAGCCGTTTTATTTTAATGCAATAACGCCCCAATTTTATTGCAATAACTATTAACGGATTCAAACTAATTGATTTTATTTTCAACTTCGTTCGTCTGTCTGGTTATTACATACCCAAACTCATAGGATATGCTCAAAGAAATTCTTTTGGAAAAATTAATACATATGGCTGTCCCACACATATTGTTCATTTTGCGGGATGCCGTCCCTACACCCCGAATACTTGCATTCATTTTTATTAACCCTAATCTAATCTTATCTAATATTAGCCCATATTGTCCCACTGCTGGGCAAAGGCCTCCCCATTGCTTTTCCACCTCTCACGATCCTGATCACGATTCTTCCATGCTGGACTGGGAGTGATAGAAAAACATAGAATGTGCCAGCTGCATCTCCTCCCGTGCATGCTGTAAAAATCAGCTATGGGAATCGAGGGTTTCAGTGTATTGCAATTTAGGCGATGGGCTGACAACCCGTCACTATAGCAATATACATGATCACCTGTATAATAACCCTCAAACCTTGTCAGACGTGGCGGAATGACCTTTATTTAGGTCCTTTTTGCTCTGCCTACCCCAATAGGGAAAAAGGCGTGATTTTATGTATGTATGTACGATCCTGGGCAATCTTCCACCAATCCTCGAAATAGGCATCCAGGTCGTCCCGCCATCTTTTACGGGGTCTACCCCTTCGACGTTGACCGTCTAACCCTAAAAATTATTAAAAATTTTGAGATGTTCGCAGTTGTTAACTTTCGTGGTAGTTCACAAAAAAATCATGCATTCAAGAAGATTACCAGAATATACCCACCAGCGCAAGATCAATTTATCCATCTCGAGCCAGCAATTAAATAAATCAGGCCCATCTCCGTCTTATTGTTATTCATGCGTTCTGTTTGTTTCGCTAACTAACTTCCTTATTTACGAGATGGCTCTCCGCCAGCCCGCCGAGTTGCTGTACTGTTATCAAGTTCATCTTAACCGTCATCTGGGGTCATGCAACTCTGCTGCTTTTTTGCTGCCCTGGTATGAGTAAGTGGGTTTCTATGTCGCTAGGGTGATAGCGTACTTGCCTACGAGTACCTATCATATCAAAAACCTCATATAAGCTTAATTTTGTGTCCTGAAAGAGTCTGTCCCATTGCTGCTCAAGGTAGAAACCTCATACAAATGAAATGAAATAGAAAATACGAAATAACGTAGAAGTAACGTAACATAGAAATGACGTCTGATTGAAAGCACGCGTAGGATAGCACAATGGATAAGAAACTCACACGACATGAACTTCAAAAACAATCACCTCGTTTTCTAAGGTTGTGCAACTTCCCTGGTTTTCTGCTGCCCTGGTCACTCCTATCCTACTTCGCTTCTAATCAAAGAGGCAGAGCTAGAAGCAAAGAGCAAAAAAAGTTGAAGCAAAGCAAGCCTCACATCACCACTAACTCCGTGGTAAACAAAAAATATCAATGTCATTCAGTTTGATAGGTTCCTCTGAACAAACCGCAACAAGGGTCCGAGGGTTAAAACGGGCCAAGTCTCGCGCTTTGTTAATGTAATCCCTGGGCTTTGTTTAGGCAAGTTCGGCATGTGTCGTCTGACCCTAGTGGCCGTGACCGAAGAAAGCCAATTTATAATAAACGCTTTTATTTACATACTTGTAGTCACTGTGTCAAAATGTAGAATGAAGTTTTCACGTATTTTTAGGGTGATGTTAATAAAAAAAATATGTATCGGTAGGTATATTGACTTGTTGTCAGCCCATCGCGTTATTTGCAATACACTGAAACCTTCCCTCTCTGGTCTCCGCAGTTTTCCCTAGATGAAAAGCAGCTACCAATATTCTTAATTCGTTTAAATCTTTGTCAAGGAACCCTTAAAAACTCACCAAGTAAAGCAACGCTTTGTTCCCGATATTAAAATTGAAACACCTCCGGTAGTTTATCAAAATATTTACAAAGTCCCACTTCCGTCGCAATCTATAACAAAATTAACCCCAAATATTGGCAACAACCGCCGCCCATAAACCACGGAGCGTCGCGCAACAGCAAAATGCATCCCACTTTAGCTTTAATGGCGTAGTTATAGCTCCGAATGGCATCCTGAGCTGCACTACAGTCAAAATGTTTCATTTTATATAATAAACTGGTATAAGTAATGGTAATAAGTAGGTACAAAGTTTTTTCAAGGAAGATTTTATTTTGTTTTGCGATGATGGGTTTTCTCTTGACTCTATTCTAGTAGGACCATATAGGAGGTCTATACATCAAACTAGGTGTTCTTGCTCGCACGACGTCCCGCTGAACTTGGGTGGGAAAATGACAGGCTGCAACGCGCAGGGTAACGCGACGCTGCGAGGAATTCCAGAGTTCTGGTAATGAAATATCTTTTTGCATAGAACATAAAGTTCTGTATATTGTACCACACTCTTCAAAAGAGCGCGCCGCGTCACGTTGCTTCGCTTCTCTAGTGAAATGATGTGTTGAAGTTTGACGAGAGAGTTTCTAGTGATTATCATATAATACAAAATCATGTCAAATATAGTGGTCAAACATAAATAAATGAATAAACAAACAAACAATAACACACCGCTTTGTGTCATTCCTGGCGCCTTCTACTGATTGAACTTGGAGTTTCATATCTTATGGGAGTTTCCATATCTTACGCAGATGAAAATGATCAATGATAACTTTTGTATCATTTTTGGTTTTAAAATAAGACGCTACTCGACCATCCCTGGGATTACATCCACGTAACATGAGACTATGAGAGGAATTACTATGAGCACATCATCGACATTACAACACAATTCTCACGATAGCCCCGAGCAGCTATTTTGTCATTCACAAATGCGCTAGACGTACCAAATGTTAGTTCCAAGTTTCTCTGTTCAATGCAATTCCAAATACACTTTACAAGAACAAAATTCAGCCAAAGTGTCATAAATTAGTTGGAAACTTGGTAAACTGCATTCGACTCGCATTATAGTCGGAATGAGCCAATACGAACTGGATAAAACGAGGAAATATGATTTGTTGCAAAATGGTCCACTTTATTGGATATTAGGTGCAATTCTAGTAATTTTATGTGACACCAATGCTATTAATTGTAAATTTTCGGTTTGTGTTAATTTAAACTTCTATGCTAAACTGGGATCGATAGAAAAACATAGAATGCGCCAGTGAGTCGTTGACGCTCTGCCTTCCCATTAGAGATACCTACAAGCGTGATAGTTGTATATAAATGTACTTATGTATGTTTTAATTTAAAGTATGAATGTTCCATACTTTTCTCTTTGCGGAAATATTGTAGGAAATACTAGAACGAAACGAGGGTTTACCTTCCTACCTACCTACCTACCTAGGGTTTACCTACCTTTACCTTCGCTATATATTTATGAGGCGTGCGTATTTGTAAAAGAGCATCTGAGTAACTTTAATTTAATACATACAAGATATCCTCGGAGTACTAGAAATAACATAGAGGTACGACCACGAAATAAGCCAAACATGAAATTTTATAGTGATACAATATTTGCGATGGGACCTCGGCTCTATAATAAATTACCTGACAATATCAAAGAAACTAGTTTACGACAATTTAAAATTGTATTACATAATTTATTGACCACTAAATGCTATTATACTATTAAAGCTTTCTTGACTGATAATAATTTAAGTAATTTAAAATAATGACTTTATGAAAATTATAGATATTGACATGTCAAATATAATTTGTTAAATGTTTGTATTGCATGCTGATATTAGCAAGTTTTCAGTGGAACTGACATTTCACCCATAACAACTTATGTACTTACCTGTAAACTGCAATAAATAATTTTGAATTTTGAATTTTGAATTTTGTATTACAATATATAGGCGATGGGCTGACATTGGGGCTGACAACCTGTCAATGTGGCAATTTAACTGTTCGTACTTGCAAAACAGACGTGGCAGAGACCCTTATAGAAGGCCGTTAACGCTGAGCCTACCCCGTAAGGGATACGGGGGTGACTATCTGAATACCTATGTAGTAGTTTTGTGTCACACAAATGCTATTAAATTACTATAAACAAACGTTTCCTGGTAATTCATAAGCTAAAGCTATTTAAACATGCAGTTAATATTTTCAATTATAATAATGTTAATAAAATGGGTAATGAAATTAAAACCAATGACATGTTTTGGAACATTAATACTTATTAAATTGATACGCCATTTATACTTTCACCACTTTAACCGCAAATTACTCACTGATTTTATGAATTTCAGTTGTTATTATCATTGGTGATTATGTTCCTATTACAAATATGATATGAATATGAAACAATAATGATAAAAGGTTGTCCAACTAGATACTTAAAAATAAACATCTATATTGGAACCGTAACTTTTTAATATTTTGTCTAGTCTAGTCACAAATTCCAAAATATTATGAGCATTCTTCAATTATACACTTATACTTGCTTCAATTATATACTTTCTATGGCAGATAAAAAACAAAATGTAGTAGGAATACAGAAACAATCAAATCTCAATCTAAGATACGTATGCAAAAGAATAATTCATTATGTACTGAGGCAAAAAACCTACGATACAAAACATGTGAGCCAACGAAGCGACAGCGAAATAAATTTATAGCCTGTGGTCAAAACGCTATTATACAGCACTGAATCAACATTAAAATAGCTCGCAGATCCCAAGCAGCCACTTTCAGTCGCATGATCTCCAAAGTAGTAACAAGCAAATTACAAGTCGTCGCCGTTCCGTAACTGTTACTACGCGTCGCGACTGTGTTGGCTTTGGTAACTAAGTGTGGTAATCGTGTATACACAAGGCGACCGAAATAAGTTTCAGTAACAATGTATGGTTGCTGTGTACACACATAACTACAACGTTACTAGATTTTTGCGTACACTTATTTTCATAAACTTTTGCGACCAAATTGTAACTAGTGTATACACTAGTTTTATTTTCAGTTCTTGTGTGGTCATTGTGTAGTAATTGTGTAGTAACTGCATAATTGTAATTAATATAGCGTGTGGTAACGTTCCGTAACTGTTTATAAACAAACATCTGTTAATATCTCGTGTATTTGAATGCAATTGACATTTTAAGTGCTTGCTTCTCAAACTGTACTGATAGTCCATGGGATGCTCGCCCAGGGGGTACCAATTTTCCTTTATACAGTAGTTGAACATAATTATAGGGATGTAAAAAAACTATGCTTGCCATCTCTGAGTGGCAGCTAACAAAAATGGCGGCCAATTAAAGATGGCGGATATTCGAAAAAAATGGTTAACTTTGAGTGCATATTTTTTTCTTAATACCGTAGTTAGACAGGCTTATAAGAATGTTAAAAAACCTTATTTCTGATCTCTAAGTAGTATCTGATAAAAATGGCGGCCAATCTTAGACAGAAAATATTGATTTCCATAATATCAACTGTTTATCCGATTAAAGTTTTTATTTTTTTATTTTTAAGGTCTTACCATATACCTTAAATATTGTCTTTATACTGTTCCTGAAAAGTAAGCCGTTAATTAGTTATTTAAAAAAAAAATGCAAAAAATTCATTTTTGTAACTTTTTAATTATTGTTTTTATACAAGATTTATTGGTATTTATTGTTAAAAAATATTTTTGCTATATACTTTAAGAAATTGCCTTTAATTTGATATATATATAACACCTTTAAGTTTTATTTTCCAGTTGTCCATGGGTAGACTGTTTTCCGTTCGTTGCAAAATTTCTATTTCGCACTTTTTCCTAGTGCGTGGCCAATACAACACATTGTTTTCGAAGTCAATCCAGGTATCTGGCGCAATGGAAACAAATTCCGATCCACCTTCTGTGGTTTATACCACTGAAAACGGCATGGTTGGAATTCTGGATTTTAGTTATGGACAAACTTTGAGATTCGCTGTAAAAGAAAAAATACAATGGCACCATTTTGAAAATTTAGTAACAAGTAGACACAGGTCGACATAAGTAGACACAATTACGTAACAATGTAACCAGTTCGCGACTACAATTTTTTCACAAGGTAAAATCTATTTTGTTTTTGATTTAGCTTTTTTTCAGTTTAATTTTGCATAAGTAATCGAATTTTAGCATCAAATATGTCTATATTTAGGAAGAGAAGCTTTTGATAACTGGAAATGTAGAGATTTCTTAAATCAAAAGGGAGCAATCAAATTACTTAATATCAGTTTATCAATCAAATTACAATTTCGAGGTGGCCCTTTGGCATATTTCAAACTATATTGCCTTATTACACGACAGTTTTAACTTCCCACGTATATTTTATGTATTCAAACTTCTAAATATCAATAAAATCTAAATAATGTACTTACTCAGGCAAACAATGATGGCGAAAAACTTAAAGTTTTATAAACTGTCACTTCAAAATGACGTCCTCAAGTTAAGAGCAATGAACGAATGATTGAGTCGGATTGAGTGAATGTTTTCTAAAATCTGGTTATAAACTGAGAACAAAGTGTACACACAGCGACGTAACCGTGTGACCAAAATGCGACTGTCTACACTCGTGTCCATTCTGGTCACCAGGCCTAAATTGGGAAGGAACAACGACCAAAAATGCGACAAGAATGCGACTAAACACAATTAGTTACCACACAAAAGTGTGGTAAATGAGTAGTAACGGTTACCAATAATGGCTGCTTGGGAAGTAGGTATATGGTACCAAAAAATTTAACGTCACCCACCTCATAAGTAATTTGAGTTCCAATCCACGCTGGTACAAAGATTTCACTAATCATAGCCATCTGATAACTTGCCATGAATAATATTGAATCCGTAGTAGAAGGCTGAAAAAGAAAGGTAGTAAAATGTTATTTCAGTAAAAAAAAATGACGATTTTGAGTAAGAAACTTATACTTACCAACAAAGTTAACGCACAAAGCCCGACGCAGACAACACTAGCTCCTACTCCAAAAGATACAAACATAGCTATATCTATGATATCTTGAACTTTTGAGCAAAATCTGAAAACAAATAATATTTTTACATTTTAATAGTACGCCACTACTTATATTACTTGTTTGTAATATCGACTTGTAGGTATAATTCATTAATTTAAATAAAGTTCAATACAAAAATAATAGACTCACTCCAAGTAAAGTTCATAATGTTTTAAGCATTGAACCAATTTGCGGTACATTATTTGTTCTTGAATATTTTTATCAAATTTTTGCTCTGATATTTCCAACTTCAAATTGCACAATTCATGATTAATCACTCTTAGTTGAATGACTGTCATCCACAACAACCCAGACATAAATGTATCATTGGCTATAACAAATGTCATATGAACATAGGCACCAATAGATTGGTAGACAAACCAATACATAAAATAATCATCTCGGGTTTCATCAGTCATAAAGTAAAATTTAACTACTGGTAAAACTCTATCCGCACCAAATACTAACATTAAAAATAATGGTATGAAAACCAAAAATAAATAACAGACATGGCATAAAATTCTATATAAATTGAAGCACATTGCGTATTTCTTGATATTTTCGTTAATTATGTTCTTAGAAACATCATCTGCACCTTCAAAAGATTTACAGTCGAGTATATCAAAAGCTTCGCGGATTTCCCTGCGTTTAAGAAGAATCATTGCAACCTTAGCGACGACAGCTATTTCAGTAAAATAAAATATCATTTCAGGTATGAACAACTCAATAGTCCGCGGTGTATAAATCAAGTTCAAAGTAAGAAGAATGTAGAACATGACTGAAACAGAGAATAAGTAGCAGACCGAGTAAAAAATGTAAAATTTTGATGGGCTTCCTCCTAGCCACAACCCGTGTACTTTCCATAAAATAATGTTTTTATTGAAACATATACCGGAGAGACGTTTGCCTGCCATGGTTACAAAGAAAATATGAAACGACTAATTCTATGCAAAAGAAAAAGCATTTTTTTAAATGCATCATAGAATTAGAAAAGGTGTTATCATCGCATATAATAACCTCGTTATCTCATTAATAACAGATTGGACACCTCAGTCGTGTTGATTACATAGTTTTTAAGTCTATCAAGGTGAAATGTTCAGTATAAGCATAGGTTGCAGAAAAAAATACGAATATAAGTAAGTAAAGTGTTTAAAAAATAGAGACAATATTACGACAATTTTGAAGATAATTGCCAATTTAAAATTAAGTAAAGCAAAATCCTGCATATTTTACAAGTTGGATTATTATCCTAATGATAAGTTGAAATAATTTCAATGTTTAAAATTTACAAGATTTAAAATTCAGGCCAGGGTATTTATTCTATTGTTTTCAGCCTACGCCATAAAATACTTATAATATTTTCTTAGATGATATTAACGGAGAGGTACATCAAATAATAAATAAATGCTTGCTTGTGTGTTTACTTACTTACATTAACGTGAATCCATCATATTGTGCTAATTTGCAAGTTTTGTAGACGATACTTAAATTTAGAGTGAGAAGTTATAATACAAGCCCTCAAGGTTTTGTTACGGACTGCAATCAACCCTTAACCTTCCGCTCTTTGGAGCCCGCTCTACCTATCGTTTCAGAATATTCTCCGATAGTAAGGACCAACTATCATCTTTTGTGCCGGAACACACTTTTGGTAGGTTGCACGCGGAACAATCGGCGTTCGAGCTATTCACTCTAGTCCGACAATCATCCGAATTGAAGATCTCACCCAGATCCAGGACAAGGCCTAACAGTACCATCGGCGCCGAATGTTGCGCAGGTATAGTGTGTCGATCTTACGTGTGTCGACCTACAGTTCTGTCGAAATAGTGTGAATCGCTCTATCGTTGGTCGACCTTACCTAAGTATCACACTCGTGATTATTATCTCAATGCTTTTTAAGTTATCTAAGTAGTTACTTATGTTAGGCGGTCTAAAAACCCTGACACTGGGTTCTATGGGTTCGTTCGACACAAACACCTAACCTACAGGAAATAAACTTACTTCTATGACAGCGTGTTTGGAGTACTACTAGATGTTTCTGTGGAACCTGCCGTAGATACGCCACAGCCCTCAAGCAGCTGAATTTTAAATATTAATTTCTCGTTTTCCGACTCGATCTTTAAAGAAGCCGCGTAGAACAAACAATTTGAATTTTTAAACGGCCAGCAGCGGGCAGACGATTAATCTACAGTCGCCTCTGGGGATAACTGTAATGAACGGTTCAAAATGTACAGAGAAAAGTTTCCACGACATTGATTTCCTTATTCAAGAAATTGTGATTCTTCTTTGATTTAAATTAATGTTGGCACATCTGATGCTGTAAAGTAACCTATTTGATCAGTCAATTAACGCTAACTATGGCTCGTATTTATAAAGCGATCTCAAGATTGAGAGCAATATTAAGTATGGATTTGACAGGTCGTTTTGTACTGAAATGACATTTCTGATACGAACTCAAATTTGCTGTCACTCTTGAGAGCTGTTTATCAATACGGGCCTATGACCCTTATAAAAGTGTATTTTGGTATTCTTATACTATTGAAGAAACGTAGTATGTTTTTCGAAGACATTAGGGTTGGAAAGTATTATAGATCACTTTTAAAATAATAAATGAATGGTAAAACTCGTAATGAAAATGAGACTGATGCTTAACTTTAATTATCGGAAAGAATAACCAAACTGCGAAGTAAGTAGTCAATGTACTAAAATGTTGTATAAGAAACTATCATATTTAATGCAATCTGCCTACTACCAATGAATCCGCTACAACAAGATATAATAACAAGAAAAGAAATCCCACTTGCCTTGGGATATCCGCGAGCGCCTGACAATTTCATGAAAGAAACTCTTGGTAACAAGGAAACTTTAAACCATAACAAATCACTGGTTACACTTTTGAAAAGTTCGAACAAGTGAACCGGCCATTAAAACTGTAAGCAACTTGTGAAATCTTGCAGTATTGTTCGGCCGAGTTCTAGTTGAGCGCAATTATTATAAATTCTTTTTGTTATCTTAGATATTTAAACGTTAATACTTACCCACAGTATTATAAAAATATGGTCGTAAAAGTTCGATCTTAACAATAATGATTAGACTGGTGAGTTTGTAAATCTTAGTAATTACTTACAGTTTATCGTAGTACTAATATTGTAAAGAGGAATGTTTTGGATCTTGTATTATACCTTTGTATGAACGTCTATTACAGATAAACTCAGAAACAACTGGACCGATTTAAACAATTCTTATTATGTTAGAATTAGAAAGCTATGTTCACCTTCAGTAAAATAAGCTAATTTCTATCGAGGGAATCACGTGATTCCTACAGGCAACCAAAAATAATTAGTTTCCGCTACGAATCTTCAGCAATCATACACGCTGGACGTATTTGTACGAGTTTTTTTTTTATTTCTTTGCTGATTTGAGCAAGCAATTATGCACGCTGGACGTATTTGTACGAGATTTATATAGGTATATTTTTTTGTAGGCTGGTTATAAAGCGAAAAGGCCAGCGTCCATTGAGAAATGACTTTCACGGACTATTATCACGCGCGTGACGTGCAACTCTTGACGTCAAAGACGCCCTAAGCATTTCTACGCAGTCACTTGAACATTGTTGACATATTTCAAACTATATTGCCTTATTACACGACAGTTTTAACTTCCCACGTATATTTTATGTATTCAAACTTCTAAATATCAATAAAATCTAAATAATGTACTTACTCAGGCAAACAATGATGGCGAAAAACTTAAAGTTTTATAAACTGTCACTTCAAAATGACGTCCTCAAGTTAAGAGCAATGAACGAATGATTGAGTCGGATTGAGTGAATGTTTTCTAAAATCTGGTTATAAACTGAGAACAAAGTGTACACACAGCGACGTAACCGTGTGACCAAAATGCGACTGTCTACACTCGTGTCCATTCTGGTCACCAGGCCTAAATTGGGAAGGAACAACGACCAAAAATGCGACAAGAATGCGACTAAACACAATTAGTTACCACACAAAAGTGTGGTAAATGAGTAGTAACGGTTACCAATAATGGCTGCTTGGGAAGTAGGTATATGGTACCAAAAAATTTAACGTCACCCACCTCATAAGTAATTTGAGTTCCAATCCACGCTGGTACAAAGATTTCACTAATCATAGCCATCTGATAACTTGCCATGAATAATATTGAATCCGTAGTAGAAGGCTGAAAAAGAAAGGTAGTAAAATGTTATTTCAGTAAAAAAAAATGACGATTTTGAGTAAGAAACTTATACTTACCAACAAAGTTAACGCACAAAGCCCGACGCAGACAACACTAGCTCCTACTCCAAAAGATACAAACATAGCTATATCTATGATATCTTGAACTTTTGAGCAAAATCTGAAAACAAATAATATTTTTACATTTTAATAGTACGCCACTACTTATATTACTTGTTTGTAATATCGACTTGTAGGTATAATTCATTAATTTAAATAAAGTTCAATACAAAAATAATAGACTCACTCCAAGTAAAGTTCATAATGTTTTAAGCATTGAACCAATTTGCGGTACATTATTTGTTCTTGAATATTTTTATCAAATTTTTGCTCTGATATTTCCAACTTCAAATTGCACAATTCATGATTAATCACTCTTAGTTGAATGACTGTCATCCACAACAACCCAGACATAAATGTATCATTGGCTATAACAAATGTCATATGAACATAGGCACCAATAGATTGGTAGACAAACCAATACATAAAATAATCATCTCGGGTTTCATCAGTCATAAAGTAAAATTTAACTACTGGTAAAACTCTATCCGCACCAAATACTAACATTAAAAATAAAGGATGTAACCCTTCACCCCACAGTCAATTAAGAACGTCATTATTGTTATTCCTCCCTTCCAGGAGATTGTTATCAAAGCTTCTAATTTGTAATAGTAAGTTCAATTAAAAAGAAACACAACTTGGTCAGGTGTGATTAAAATTTACGCGACACGTTTTTAGTATTAGTTTTGACAACTTTTCCGCGGATGCCTAGTAAGTAGGTACTTTTTTTTTACTTAGGTACTACTTATCTCAAACATTTTCAATAAATAATATTTTGCCACGTATTGTTCTGCTGCCGCATAGTGCGATCTAGCCATCATGACTCGAGACAAAAA
>JARACY010000644.1:0-82728 GCA_029255725.1 Scrobipalpa atriplicella
GAATGAGCTAAGTATTTCATACATACATACATACATACATAAAATCACGCCTTTATCCCTAATGGGGTAGGCAGAGCAAAAACGACCTAAATATATAGGTTGTTCCGCCACGTCTGACAAGTTTCGAGGGCTAAGGGCGGAGCTCTAGGAGTTAGTTCTCATACTCTTTAAGCCAAGTAAAGTCAGGTGGTGTTTATTTTACCTAAACAATATCTAAAACATTAATAATATAAAATAATACCTACGAGTGGAGTTCACTCTGTGACATACCTACTACTAAAACGTTCGTATTTACTCACATAGTTTCGAGTTTCAAGTTATCGTCTTTGCAAGATTCGCGCAATGGAATAGCCCAATAGCACCTAAATTTAAACAAAACTCCCAGTATTTCTTCTATTCTATCGGCTCCTAACAGAGACGGATGGCGGTACTAAATTTGCGACGGCCGAAGGCAAATTTGTTCGTCTTTTGCTTCGAATCCAGTCGTAACTTACTCGATAATGGTCCAGGATTTTCTAGGATTCTGTGTAAAAAGAAACGGTTTAGTGCCATTGATTTAGTTTGAGCAGATAAGATGTAATGTAAATGTCATGTGATTATTTTTATGAACGGGTTGGGTTGCTGGACTAAGTTCAACAATTGCGAAAAAAAAAAATATATTGATAAGGTGCGTGACATCGGTTTGTAATTTTTTTAAATCACAACATAAACTTGTTGAAATACAATAATACATATCTTGACGAGTAAGAAATAGCAGATCACTAATTTCACCGATCAAAACTAAGCCGCCGTAGCTTAGTTGGTTAAGAGCGTTGGACCGGTTTTCCAAAGACGCGGCTCAAATCCTGTCGGCAGATGAAATTTTTTATTTGTTATTTCTAATATTATTTACATATCATGAAAGTTCTTGTGGTCGTTATACAAAACCACCTCGGTCTTTTCCGGTGATATAAAAAAACCTGGCACCACGGTGTTTGGTCACTCATACTACATACATACATAATAATCACGCTTTTATCCCTATTGGGGTAGGCAGAGCAAAAACGACCTAAATAAAGGTAATTCCGCCACGTCTGACCAGTTTTGAGGGTTATTATACAGGTGATTATGTATATTGCTATATATAGTGACAGGTTGTCAGCCCATCGCCTAAATTGCAATACACTGAAACCCTCGATTCCCTTAGCGGATTTTTACAGCATGCACGGGAGGAGATGCAGCTGGCACATTCTATGTTTTTCTATCACTCCCAGTCCAGCATGGAAGTTATAGGTATAATTAACGGCATGATAAAAGACCATAATGCTTATTCGCCACTCTGTTGTGTAAAGTACCCGTGGAATATCTCAGTGTTTATGGCCTTAACCCAAACACAACTCCTCACACTAGCTTAACTCTAAAATGTATCTCAAAATCTAAAATGTATTCTGTCCGCGCCAGGACATGTTGAATATTTGAATATTTATTAACGGCCACAGCTGCGGCGACAGAATTTGACGGATTTTCATATATTTTGATATATTTCGACTGTTTCTGATGTAGGCTTGGGATGGTGGACCTTTATGATAATATTGTGAGCTGGGATCGGCGCCATGAGAAGGATTTGCAACTGACCCTTCTGAAAGTGTAAGCTACAGTTTTTCGAAAAATATTTTTATTTTTTTGGCTAGATTTTCTTCACGTGGTTTCGACAAAGAATAGGCTATTGGTAACGTGAAAGAAAGAAGCCCTAAGACGAAATATTGGTACGGTATCTGTAATATTTGCATGTGGCTTCATCTGGTTCTTTGGGCTTATTATTGTTTTTTTTTTTATTTATATATTCACAGCCCGTATCTAAATGAGCAGTCTACCTACATGCATTAAAATCAGAGCATTTTACCAAAACGCCAAAATTTCGCTGTACAGAATTTCCCCGAAAAAAAAAACTCTAGAAAATAAGCCTCCGCGATCGGCCTCCAGCATCCACGTCACATACATAATACAGCCGGTAATTTGCGTACGATCTGTGCCAAATGTACTTGGCCGAGGCCCAACTCGGTCGCGGTTACAACGACACGAAGCCCGCGCGGGGCTTAGAAAAGTTCGTATGTTGGGGTGCTTGATTACAGATCCGCGGGTTCGGTTCCTGAGAGTCATTTGTGATGGGTATTTTGGTTGGGACGTTGCGGGTGCCTCTCTTGTGGTGTAGTGGATAGGGCCGCTGCCTCCTGCGGAGGAGGTCGTGGTTCGAATCCCACCACGTACCAATGTGTTGTTCGGATTCCGAATTTCATAATGAATGTTTATTCAGCGTTTTTAACGGTGAAAGAAAAGATCGTAAAAGGCCGCATAAGGATCGTATAAGGCCGCCTGTGTTGTACTACTGTTATTTTCTGTTTTTTCGTATCTTTAATTATTTTTTGGTGCAATAAAGAATTTTTGTATTGTATCGTGTGATGTTGTGTCCAATAAAATATCCTACAATTGAATTAATCATGTAAAAGATTTGACATTAAAGTTCTAAGTCTTATAGTCAAAGAAATTTGCTGAAGAAGATGTTAGTTCTAGGATAATCCAGTGAGAATTCTAAATTACCCCTACCCTACCCATTTGTGCTTTACTGTATTTTCAGTGGAAGCCATAACGCCAAGATATATGTTCCTGCTCATAGCCAGTGAGTTTCCCAAATATAATTCATAGATTAATATTAGAGAACGTTGCAAATTAGGTTTACACGTTTCAGCTTTGATGAATCAGATATCTAATATTAAGATTTATGTATTTCGGTCTGTTCTTCTTGGTTTCATATCTGATTATTCATTACATACATACATACATATAATCACGCCTTTATCCCTAATGGGGTAGGCAGAGCAAAAACGACCTAAACATAGGTTGTTCCGCCACGTCTGACAAGTTTCGAGGGCTAATACAGATTGATTATGTATATTGCTATAGTGACGGGTTGTCAGCTCATCGCCTACATTGCAATACACTGAAACCCTCGATTCCCTTAGCTGATTTTTACAGCATGCCCGGGAGGAGATGCAGCTGGCACATTCTATGTTTTTCTACCACTCCCAGTCCAGCATGGAAGTCATTACAGTAAGATAATATTGAAACATGATGCAAATATATAGCCGAGTCGCTGTTTTGACATCAGAAGATTCAGAAGTAATTATATACGATAATTATTTCCTATCTTTGAGAATAAATGGAAGTTTAATGATTGTCCTTAGAAATATTACTTTTTATGAAAATATTTATAAGTATAGTTTTACTGTAATACCACCTAAGCGTTTAAAACTATAACGAAATATCCTTTGATGTCTCCCTCTAATATTATATCATATATATAATTTTCTACCTGTATAGATGGACGCTTAGTGTACTAGTGAAGTCATTCATTACACAGGATGTTTATAGAAATGTGCATAGCATTATATTTATCCTGTCTTAGTATATATTTTATCTAGATAACAATTATCAGACGTGGGGAAAATTATTTTCATAAGCCGTTGGATAGCTTATCCTATGTGATACTTGTATGCCAAAAAACACAATAAGTAGGTACAACTAGTCGGTTAGAACGAACGTAAAAGAAAGCTACTTTTTACTCTTTTTTCTTATACATTCTGTATAGTATAGTCTTGTGTGATGGAACGAGTGCGGACCACGCGGCGACATTGATGGATCTACACTTTGATACGCCGTGTGGAGTAAGGACCTGTATCGCGAGCAGGTTCTTCCGTCTTTTTATGGATTATTGAGGGTAGACCCAGTCAAGCCACCTGCTGGTAAAAAGACAGGTGATGTCTGATTATACAGCTCGAGTTATGATATGATAAAATATGACGCAGGCTATTTTGCCAAACTGAAAAATATACAGGGTGTTAGTGTAAGTGACAGTGTTTCAAAAACTGAAAGGAACGAGACTTTTTTTTTTTTTCAAAAAACTTTGTTCGATAAAAAAATTCTGATGCTGGCGTCCGCTTTCCAGCGCTTTCTACTCCACGCTTTGCCAGGTCTTCGGCATCCACTCGTGCAAGATCGTTCTCTTCCATATCCGCTTTTACGACGTCTAGCCAGCGCTTCTTTGGTCTGCCGCGTGATCTAGGGAGGTATCTTTTTCCGACGTAGTCTGGCGGTCTGCGACTATATGCCAATACCATCGAAAACGTCTTTTCTGCAGCTTATCCGCTTACCACATCGAATTTCTAAGTATTTTAAATTTCTAAGTATTCTAAAGGATTTTCTTCTGTTCTTCCATGCTGGACTGGGAGCGATAGAAAAACATAGAATGTGCCAGCTGCATCTCCTCCCGGGCATGCTGTAAAAACCAGCTAAGGGATTCGAGGGTTTTAATATATTGTAATCTAGGCGATATGGGCTGACAACCTGTCACTACAGCAATATACAGATCTATCTTAAACAACCCTCAAAGCTTGTCAGACGTGGCGTAATGGCCTTTGTTTGGGTCGTTGACGCTCTGCCTACCCCATTAGGGATAAAGGCGTGATTTATGGTATGTATGTCTAAAGGCTTTTCGTGATTTGCCAAATTCAAATCTCCCATGATTCTTCGCACTGCATTTTATGTAGGTGTATCGAAATATTTGCAACGAACACTCCACATTGAATGTATGTCTAATTGAATATTTGTGTAAAATGTAAATTAGTATTTGGCTTGCACGTTTAAAGATTTCCTGGTGTGTGGTTTAAGTGGATATGTGAAAGGGTATGTTGAGTTTTGGCCTTTTTGGGATTAAATTCTGAATTTTGTATACATGTACTATATTTTGGTATAATCTCGCAAGGACTGGTCATAAACATGATATAAGTACTATAATAATTTAATTACTCACGTAAATACTACTAGGTACTTTATGTTTTACTCAATGTAAATAACGTTTCTTTTTAAATAACCTAAAAATAACAAGTTTTATTAAGTGAACCATATCAATATTACTCTATGACTAGCTATCTAGTATCCATATTTCGGCAATTGGCGTCTGTAATTTCAAACATATTTTTAAAAATTATGTTTACTTTCACACTACACTTAGTTAAAATAAGTTAAAAAGTTTTGGATCATGACTTATACCAAACTCTCTGGTATTACAAAGTCAAGCCCCCTGTAAAGCAGTAGGCGACAAAACGCCACACCCAATGTTATAAATATTCAAAAGCGCAGGACCTCTTGAATTTGTTTGTTTAATAAGTAAAATACACGGAGATGCACCCAACTTATTTGCATCGAAACCTGATTTAGGTGTAAGCCTTATTTGCAAGGCAGAGGTTGTCAAACTTGTCGCAACAAAATACCTAAGAAGGTTGTGATACTTTTTGTTCTTAACATTATTCGCTGTTTGCAAGTGCTTTGCTCTTTTGAGCTTAGCTTGTTTGGATCGGAACGGAATCCAACTCTTTAGGAGCAGCCGTTAATCATGATCTCCGCAGAGTGGTCCTCCCCGCAAGGTGGCCCTTTTCCACGTGTATCCCTGTCGAGATAATGCAATGTTAAGGCCATAGAGCCTTTCACGCTTGACATTATCCGCAGTTTTCCTCAAATAGAAAATGGTACTGGAAACAGTACATTTACAAAACAATTCTAATCTCATCTATCAGAGAGCCCCAAGTAGATTTGCTGATTTTCAATATTTCCTACATTAAGGCGAGTACTCCGTTTGAGAATCACTGTCAAGCCCGTCAAGTAGATTTTCCTTCGCCACTTTTATGGTGTGGTATTATCTTCCCCTTGTAGGACTATCAGCATTAGAGTTTCAGAGATAATCCATTATGGCGTTACTAACTTTTAAATGAGTTACGTTATGGTTCATTACAAGATTGGTTAAATATAGGTAAAGGTACAATCATAATTAAGCACTTTATCTGTGGTCCATAATCACGCTGAAATGACCTTACATTACCTAACCTAACCTCCATTAAGCATTTAATTGAATTTTGTTACTCGCATTGACATTATAGTGCTAACAACGGTGAGGTACGTAAAGTCGACCAACGATAGAGCCATTCACGCTAGAACGAAAAACATAAGATCGACTTCATTTTGATCGAACACGTAGGCAGCAGGTCGTGTTAACCATTTAACGGACCAGTATTATACTGGTTTTATCTACCTGGTTATACTGCATAGCCAGTATAAATTGGTCCATTAAAGTACCCAACTAGCAAAATTGTGCAAAATCGCAAGATCTTATCGCTACATAGAGATATTAAAGTTGTAAATAAGTAACGCTTATGGCTGCTAGTGATATATAAAATGTGATATGAGACACCAGATAGCTGTATAACAATATACAGCCTAATTGGGATTATAACCTACGATATAAACGTTTACATAGCTGCCTTTTACATTACATATAACACTGTTGTAAAATAGTATACTCAAAACCTCAATTAGAGCAGTTATGTTGTATATTAGTGTTTTCATGATACTACTATAACGCAAATATGAACTTATGTGGCTCTGCTATCATTGATATATAGCCAGTGTTATATAAGAACCTTTGCAGCTAACTAGTGATATAATAGATGTCATAGTAGCTGTTTTATCACAGATATGCTCTATATGAATATCCACTATCGCTTGCGTTATATTAATGATAACTTAACCTTTATTACCACTCAATAGATGTAATGCAGCATAATATATTTCTCATTTATCACTGGCAATATATTAACTTTCTTATCTCTAATATAACGCTAAAAAGATGCATATTTATTCAAAAATGGGCGTATATGTTACCTTTCTGCTGCATATTGGATTTTTTGACATCAAATTGTAGCAAAACATTATTTTATGGCTGACGGTGACGATATTTTATTTCACAAGTTTTTATTTTTCCAAGTTTGTGCAAAAACATGGATCAAAAATGGAGTAATTACAAGAAAGGTGGGTCTTATAAACGCAGAAGAAGGGAAAGAACATTGAATTTACCGGACTATATCAAAGGTTTATTTAATTTGAACCTGAGGAACCCTAAACACCGTAATGGCGGCGAGATGTTGTATATCTTCTGGTTAGCAGCTCCCTTAACTCTAATTAGTTGTATATAGATGTCTTTGCAAATACCTAATTAATAAAAATATTTAAATTTTAATAAATATTATTAATTCGAGGGGGGCATTAAAAATACAGTAATAATATGGTACCCATTTATCAGTAAAATTGCAAGCGCATATGAATTTCACCTAAAACTTAAAATATACGGTCAATTTTTACCGATGGATTTCAAGATGGAGGAAATTATAAAGATACTTACCAATATTATTGGTTTTAATTTAATAAAATCCTGTCAGAGTTCCAAATCACGCACAAGTCCGCACAAACAAAAAAAGTGTTATTATAGAATCCCTATCAACAATTTGTAATCAAATTATTGTAAATCAGCGTTAGCTGCGACCCTTCTGTTTCCTAATTGTGACACAATAGAATTTTTGTCACTGATTTAACACCAACTAGCTCAGAAGGACACAGATATACAAATGATTTGTTTCCCGGTAGTCCTAAGCGGAGCTTTAATATATCTAATATATCTCCTAATAGCGATTAAAGTGGGGCCAAATTCGCATGATATAAGCTTGTTTACAATAGATATGCGACTGTTTCTACAGCTGATATACAGCTAATAATAGCTGTATATCGAAAATTTTGCTAGTTGGGTAGTAACTCGACCTGCTGCCCACTGTACTATATTGAACTTATGTAATCGTTGGAAAAATATCTGGTCGTTCTGTGTCTGCAATCACACATCCAGTCATCCAGATCTAAATGATGATACTCGTAGCAAAATCCCGTAATGAACGGCGTTTCTAGTGGTCTCCCTCTAGCACAGTGTTATCTAATTTGTCTGGTCTAGTCTAGGTGCCCTGGCTAAACTTTAGGCGACAAATTAAGCTCATGTTTTGTCGCTCTGGAAGTGGTCTTAAGCGAGAATTTGCTAAACACTGGTTCCTAGGACTAGATACGTGATTCGCGTAAACAAATTAGTTCTATCGTTTATCTATTTATCGAGTTTTCATACAGCTAAAGTTCGACAGGTGGTTTGACGAAAACTGTACGAGATAGTGTGATCAAAGGGAGTGCTAGTGCCCAATTTCTTGGATAATATATTCCTCAGTCAGATTCAATGCCTTTAGGAAGAACTGAGGAGGCGCCTACTGAATTTGCGCCACATCCTCACCGTCATCTTTATTGCTGAAAGTCCTGTTCGTCTTGAGAGATATTTGTGCATTCGCAACATGTTTCTGTCCTCGTTTTCCTGCAGGTATATAACTGTTGTAATTGGAAGTCCAGTAAGGGTTTTGACCTGATTCATCCATCGACTGGAGCGCCACAACGTAGCCATTTTATGCTGATACATTCTTTACGTCTATTTAAACTTTGAAACGATAAAATTAATGGTTGACATAGCAACCTCTACCATATCTCCAGTAAACCAAAATCCGTAACTCCAAGTCTTCAGGAGTTAAACTTGACAGATTGACCGTCTCCACCCGAGTAGCCGACGACGAAAGCTTCCACATCCATCGCTGGTTTCCTTCCAACATAATCCCATGTGACTGCTATAGACTCAGCAGTGGTCTACCAAGTGCTAAAGCTGGTTAATGGCTTTTTGTTACAGGACATAAGGAGTTCAAAATAAGCTCCAAGTTTAATTACCTACGTTGTTTGTGTCAAAGTGCATTAAAGTTGCATCTACCTACAACTACTTATCTAAAGCAACAACAGAAGATTCCTAGTGGAATGGTGGAAAATTGTACCCTAAATGTATATGGTCAAAACGTCGAGGCATAAACCTCCGTGCTGCTAAAACACTTTTTTATCATTGGATAATAATAATTAAAAATCATAGTAAAGTACATAAAGGTTACAGCGCCATGCACCATTGTATTTAATTAATAAATGCGTTTCTCGATGCATATACCCTTTCTGTTACACGTTGTATATTTACTAAGACTCGACTTTCTCGATTTTCTGCTCTTGTTTGAAAAATAAATGTGCTGTTGATTGATTTGATTGGCTGTCATGCAGAAGTGAACTTATAATTCATTTCTCCCTCGAGAGGTCAGTAACTTTTTGGTGACCACTACCGAAGTTTATAAAGTACCTACAAAAATTTGAAGAGGGTCATTTCAGGCTAATAGTAAAATAAAAATAAAATAGATATTTGAGCTGTAATCGATCGTAACGTCTTGTACAAAGATTTGATGGTAATTGTTTTGGTATGTTCGTTGTTAAGTGGCAACTTCGGTGGTTTTGTGTAGTTAGACTCATTGCTAATATTCATTATGTGCTGACATAGCTTTTAGGAGACAAAATAAAAAGTTTTTGTTTTTGCTCAATACCAGAGTTCTACTTGTGACAGAATATTCAAATTAAGAGAGCCATCTTTCAACATTAATACATAATATCATCGTATCGTCGACGTACTAGAACAACAGATACAATATTGAATTCCCACGAACATTTTACTGTCATCCGTATTGTTTCCTTAGCTGAAAACTCCTTACGACACAACTAAACCCCACTATTCAGTGTTAAACCACAAAATGGGCTCCGCAACTATATGATATGCACAGTACATTAACTACGGCACATTTAGGCACGTATAACCGACTGCGCGAGGAGGGGTGTGTGCAGTTAAGGCTGACATTATTCAAGGAAGGCAGCGTTGGAACGATGCTGAGCAAGACGGGCTTAACATGAATTTACACCACTATGAATGTTATTGTGAATCTCTTGTATTGTACCGTGTATTGGTAGATTTTAGACCGAATGGTCTAGCGATCTACTTACAGGTTGTAACAGAAAGGATATTATGCACACTGAAGGATGTGAATCTGCCCATGAAACTGGATAACTTTTCCCTAGGAACATAGACTGAAACACGACTTTCTTTTTACTTATAGAACATTTAGAAGATATGGGAAATCAAAATTTATTTTTCGTATTTTAACCTATGTTCCTTGGGAAAGGTTGTTTAGTTTCATGCGCAGATGTACATCTTTCACTGTGCATATACCCTTTCTGTGACACGTTGTATATTCTAGCTAAAGAATAACTTGATTCCACATTTACAGTTTTGAATCCTCTAAAAAAATTTAAACGGTCTGTGGTTGCTGTTTTAATAGGTGATGCTTACCTTCAAATTTATATAGTTGTCATAGAAGTCTCGTTTTATAATGCATTCGTTTCGGTGTAAAATACTTCCTTAGTACAAGCCTGCACCGTAGCAGCACAAGTATGGATTAAGAAGTTGCTTTTTCGAGAGTTCCCCAAACATTCTCTTGCAATGCAAATGTTACAGGGGCGTATTCAGATATTTTTGTACAGGGTGCCACAAAATATTCCAACTAACAAGGTTTTTTAAAAAATAAAGTACATTGTCGAATAAATCTTATCGTTTTGTCATGGTGAAATAATGGTACATGAGTATGACGAAATAAAAATTGAATGAGAGCAATATGCACCCATATCGCGGCGGTCCGTGGCACAGTTCAAACCAAACTCAATAAAGTATCGTGTCATGTCTCGGTTTTCAAAAATGTTATTTAAAAAATCCTAAAATATAAAAATCATGTTCTTCCTGCAGTACAACCACCAGTTCAATCACTGATGATTTGAAACCAAGAAGTGACTATGACCAACAATTTTTTTTTAAAGATACATTTTTTAAACACCATGTAACTTTCAGAGCAAGAATCAGGTAGTCAAATATACTGAACGAAAACAGGGACGCATTTAGTAGTCAAATTGGGGTTCCGTAATGGAAATGTGCTGTATTTGTTTCTGATAAGTGCTCGATAAATGTGTAGAAATAGGAATGCGATACCATGCTACACTTTGGCTGATAAGATAAAAAAGGGTGACGCTTTTTTGTTATTTGTTAAAATTTAGTTGATACTAATTTTGTATTGTATTAAAAAAATCTTACATACCTACATACATATTCACGCCTTTATCCCTAATGAGGTAGGCAGAGCGTAAATGACCTAATCAAAGGTCGTTCCGCCGCGTCTGAAAAGTTCTAAGGGTTATTCCAGATATCTGTATATAGCTATAGTGACAGGTTGACAGCCCACCATCGCCTAAATTAAAAAGCAGCTAAGGGATTTGAGAGTTTCAGTATTGTAATTTAGGCGATGGGCTGACAACCTGTCACTATAGCAATATACATAATCATCTGTAATAACGCTCAAAACTTGTCAGACGTGGCGGAACGACCTTTGGGTCGTTTTCGCTCTGCCTACCCCATTAGGGATAAGGGCGTGATTTATTCTTATTTTTTTTATTTGTTCTTCTAATTTGGTCGTTCTAGCTTCAAATCGCGTATGAGCACTACTTAAAGCTAAGTACTACACAAACCAATTTTGCCGCCAAAATTAGCTCGAAGCAACAAATTTGTGCAAGTGCAAAATTACAATATAGCGGGTTCGAATCCCGGGCTGGATTAGTTTTACCCTATTAAAGTTGGTCGTGCGACCTCGTGTATAACACGGATAGAAGGATAGGGGTGGTTTATAAATGTGGGGTCCCAGTGACTATACGTCAATGGCATCTAAAGCCACGATTGCTTCAGGTTGGAGATCATGGCTTTGGCCCCGATGTTGACTCCATTCCTGGCGAAGAACAAAATCTTTCTTCTGTCTTTGTCACTAATTGATTGTTTGCATACTAATCTCGTTACCGGGCGATTTATGGTACAGACTATATCATAGAAGTTTTGTGGCCTGAAATTAAATTTTAGAGTCTCATTTATAAAACCGCCATACGATGATGATGATGAGGCCTGAAAAAATTGATACTATAAATTTATGCTAGCGTACATGATTTAACAAATATAAACAAAACATAGATAGAGGTGCAAATTTACGAACCAATTGGACCACACAAATCAAACATAAATAGACCAGAATCCTATTGTCATTATTGTTACTACAAACAAGACTATCAAATTCCAGGAAGACCGCTTGAGTCCTGTCCGTCTGTCTATCTTGCAACTAAATACCGTGTCCCGCAATACACGTCCACCCCTCAGTGGTTTCAGTGAACATTGTTGTGAGCTTGTTAGCAATCCGCGTAGATAATAGACTGCATCACAGTTTACCTATAACTACATCTATACTGATGACAATGGGAATACACAACTGTGTTAGTTGTCTTGAAGTTTATAACAGGGATTTTATAATATTTCCGACTGCGAGTAAACTACTTCTATGTTAAACTAGGGTAGCATAAAGATATATAGGGTGTAACAGAAAGGGTATATGCATCGAGAAATGTGTGAATCTACCCATGATACTGAACAACTTTCCCTAAGAAACATAGGTCGAAAAACGCAAAAAAAAAACGTGACCTTTTATACAAAATGCATCAGCTGATAGCGTATTTAGTATGGGAAGTCATTTTTTTTTTCATATTTCGACCTATGTTCCTTAGGGAAAGTTGTTCAGTTTCATGGGTAGATTCACACATTTTTCGATGCATATACCCTTTCTGTTACACGTTGTATATGAATGGGGCGTTTGAAACGTACCAGTAGTTGTTTTCTCTCACGACTGCCGCTCGGCCGTACTTGTGGTTGTGCATACAGGCACGCGCCTTGTGTGTGTAACTAACTACAGGTTTAATACGTATATGGCGAACTTAAGCACACTAAGGCAATATGCGAGTAGGTACATTTACACACACAGGTGCTATATCTAAGCTGCAGTCGAGAGATAAAACAACTGTACCAACTTCTTATCTTCCCAGGCATCTTAGACCATGCCTGCAAATATTATAAAAGGTAACAGCATAATGTTTGATCTCATCAAAATTGTGACACATTTCTGCACGTATGTGGCCACATAAGAATCCTACACTGACAAAAATCGAGCCAATCAAGTATGGGATTTTGCTTGATTGAAAACAATATGAATGAAACAATCAACAACTTATTTAAAATGAACAAGCACTGTTTGTTGTTTCAACAAAGCTGAAATGATCAAAAAATCAATCAAGTTAAATGATTAGTCCTACAATTACAGATGAATGTTTTTATCATGTAACATATTAAATTCAATCAAGTAAATCTTGTTTGTTGGTATAACGCAAGAATATTTAAAACAATTACCCCTTTATTTAATTCAATCAAGTTGCTTTGTTGATACAAACATTGTCTTGTATGATTGTATACTGCTAGTTGCTTGATGTAAACATACCCGGAGCGTCGCGAAAAGTTGCATGTAGAAACTTGTCATTTCATTTGAATCGGTCGGCGAGTGCGCCACGTTTTTTACGTACATATTTTTTTCTAAATAAGAAGAGTAGTTTTCAGATTAAAGTACCTATTCAAATTGTGATTATCTGCGGATATTTCAATAGTAGTGAGGTGCAAGTGATAATGGATGAAGTTTCCGACCTGCTGCAGGCTTGGGGCCTGTCGCATTTGCGCGAAAATTTTATCAGTAAGTACCTTCCTGACAGATTCATTACTAGCTATTTTATCATTTACTTTAGGTGTGAGACCTAACCTACCTACCCACAAACCTCATCTACCTAAGTAGCAAAGACAGATGCCATCACATTGTTGACGGTATAGGAGCGGTTGCTAGAAAAGTTGTTAGGTTTCTACCCACTATGCCGCCGCGGTTGGCAAGCGCGGCACCGTCGGCTTACTTTAAAAAAATGGGCGCGCAACCCGCGCGGCAATACCGCCGGCCATGCGTGGGCCGCCGCCCCGCCAGCCACGCCGCCCCGCCAGCCACGCCGCCGGCGGCATACCTACTGTGTAAAAGACTTAAGAATCTTTAATAATTTAATAATTAGTTTAACAGTGCGACAACTATGTAATGAACCAAAGACTGACAAATTTAGGCATAGCTCAGCCATGAGTATGTCCAAGTCTAAAAAATAATAGTTCGATTTTGTTTTTTACAGAGCCTACTGCAATTACTCAAGGAAGATTTCGAAGCAACAGGTCTCCTGAAATTTGTCGGAAAAGCATTAGACAATGAACAATCTAGAAAACTTTTAGCTAGCGTTATCAGCAAGCATATACTCAAGAGCCATAGCTTAGGGGTATTTCAGTAACGTGAACGGAGACCATAAAAATTATTAAAAAAAAATCCATCTCATAAAATGGAGAAAATAGGATACTCGGTATTTAGTAGCATTCCAATAAGATCTGATTGGATCCTAATTGGAATCCTACTAAATACCGACTATTGTATTATCTTCATTTTATGAGTTGGATTTTTTTAAATATTTTTTATGGGCTCCTTTCACGTTACTGAAACACCCCTTAGCTATGGCACGCAATTAAATTAACACCCTGTATAAGTTTAAGTTGTTGATTGTAAACACAAAATAAGGTATAAGTAAGGTATAAATTAGCATAAGTACGTAAAGATGTTAATCTCTAAATAATGACTTAAAATAAAACGTTTTATAAACATTTCTGACATTTCATTTTATATAAAAAATATTATTTTACAGGGTCTAAATTTAATAATATATATGTTTCTTTAACAAGTGATCTACTTACACAGGATGTTATAAAAGTACTGCGTTCCTTTTAAAGGGTGAGCGCAGTACGTACCATAATATCCTGTAAAGCAGCACCATCACTTGTTAAAAGAAACGTATATATTAAATTTAGACCCTGTATAGTACAAAAAGTAAACACCTTTCTTGATTAACCCAATAAAAACACTTTATAGCTTTAAACAAGTTATCTGAATGACTTAACAATTATCAACTGTTATACCCAATCAATTGTGATGATTAAACTAAAGAAAAGCTTATTAGACTTTACTACTTATTTTAATTCAAATAATAAAGACAGCTTGATTAAGTGAAATAAATTATATAACAGAAGTTAACAACTAAATTATTGATTCTAATGTCGAACATAATTAAATGTATCAAGTTTTCATGTTCACATTAATGAAGTCCTTTGATAGCAGCAATTACCTGACATAATAGAAACTACTAAAATACTTAATAAACTTAATAAAGTTCATTGTTACTTCAATCAGCAGAAATCATTGGTATAATAACCAAACTTGTTTGTTATAATTATTTGATCATATTGGATTAAACAAGTATTTGTTTGATCTTATAAAGTCAACTTGATTGTTACTCAATCAAGTGGACTTTATTGCCATAATCATATTACTTTATACGCTCGTATGTTAACAAGTTACTTGTTAGATGCTATCATCTTGTTGATCAATATAATCAACGATTTCTTTCAGTGTAGTAGAAAGTGCATGTCTCGTCTTATCCAATAAAGAACAATTCGCCTTTCAAAGCATGAAAACGGAATCATACCAATGATTCAAGTACAGACTTCTACGTAGGTATGTTGTTTGTCTCATCGTTCATCGTTCTCAGAAGACGATTATCGGCATTTCGCCCAAATAACTGCATAGAAAAACCACGGGCTTTTGCAAGTAAATACCAAGTTAAATTCACCGTCCACATCAGTAATTATCAACCTTAAGCCAAAGCAATAAGGACTGATTGAGTATTTCTGTTGGAACGGCAAAAAAGGGTCGGGTCCAGGTAGAAATCTCATACAAAAGATGTATGACGTCGAAACTCCTACGACTTGTACCAAGTTGTCTCTGCGGCTGTTTTTGATTAATGAGGACTTTATTGTGTACGGAATAAGGTTGTAATTATAGTTGTTTTGTGAAAATTGTGAAGTGCATTGATAAGTCCCAAGTTTTTGAACACATGGCTGTGGCGGACAAATTTTAGAGTTCCTTATGTGAGTTTTAGGAAACTTATTTTGTTGTCATACTTGCAAGTTTTCAAATTTCTTCTATTTAATTTATTATGACGTGCACATAATATTTGTTTTATACATACTGTTTGTTATGTATGTCATTCATGAGTTCATGACCAATGTTATGTCATGGACAGTTAAACATAGAGTAATTTTTTTTTAAATACTTATTTCGTCACTTGTTATTTTAATTATTTGTTAAAGTAAAGTGATGAAGCTTTGCATCGGATCAAAAAATATGTAGGTAGGTATGAAAATTCCATAAAATTATTACTGTTTCCTATAAAATTATATAAAATTGTCAAATAAATGAAACAAGATGTAAATTCATGTTATAAACATTTTGCATTTAAAAATAAAACCAATACATTTTAACCAAATCGCACTATCACTAATCCGGTGCTGATCGCTTGACCCACCCAGCGCCGAACCCCGATCCCCACGGAACCAGGGGTATGAATCTCTCATAGAACCCAGTGTCGGCATAAAAATCTTCACGTCTAGCGCCATCTATCCACAGGATAAGAACATGATGTAACTTGGTACACCTAGTTCATTACTTTGCCTCTAGATGGCCTTGATGCAATTATGATTAATTCAATATAAATAAAGTTGAAAAATCATTTTCGTTTTATTATAGATTTTTTGCACTCACAGTGCTATATTATTTCTAAATAATATTAGAAATAACAAATCAAAAATTTCATCCGCCGAGTAAGAAATAACAGATCACTAATTTCACCGCTCAAAACTAAGTCGCTGTAGCTTAGATGGTTAAAGCGTTGGGCCGGTTTTCCAAAGACGCGGGTTCAAATCCTGTCGGCGGATGAAATTTTTGATTTGTTATTTCTAATATTATCATTTTCGTTGTTTTATTTTTACCATATTTTAACTGTTAGTTTTCGTGGTTTCATTTCACTGCGGTAACTAAGTAAAAGTTTCTATTTTACTAATATTATAAGAATTTACACCACTGCCACCTAGCGGATTTAACGTAAACCTTAGCGCGCCATCTAGTGCACAGGTAATTTACTACTTCGACTCTTTCATCAAAGTGAAAACGGAGTTGCCAATCTATGTCCTAATATTGTCTGTATCATCTATGCACGGAACCCTCGCCCCACGGTAAAGACACCCGCCAATGCGCTAACGCCGCACCGAATCCCGCGCACGCAGTTTTAGGTTAGTTTCCCCCGCTCGCCGCCCGGACGGGATGCGCTCGCATTTTAGACTAGTTTTTAATCTAAATCTAGTGTTTTTACTTAGATATTTATCTTTTCAATAGTGCAAAGACTCGTGTGTAAATAGGATCTAGTGTTTAGTGAAGTGAAACCTATCGGATTGCTGTGTTTAAGGATGATAAAAGCGGTTTTTAAGGTGAGGTTTGGGATGCATCTGTTGTGTTGGTGATTTTGGGAGAAGTTAGGTTAGTTTGTCTAGTGCGTTAGCCATGTTGTGTTTCTTTGATCTAAACAAATATAAACGTGAAAATTGAACGGAACCCGTTATGTTTTGATATCAAAATAGTTAGTTAAACGATGGATGTAATGGAATGCAAATTCTTACGAGAGATATATGTTTTTCTCAATAACTAACAAACGTATCTGAAGTTACAGTGTTTTTTTTTTCTAATAGTAGATGTTTTATGTATGTTTATTAAGTATTCCACGGAATCTATGTTGAAGAATAAATTATTCATTCTCAATGTACTGATCGTCAATTTTGTATTGAAAAGGTCAAATTATTGACTCGTATTTTGACCCATACTTCTTTGATAAACTTCACATTATAATAGGTACATCATAAAAAGGATTTATGCTTACAATGGTATAAAATCCTTAATCTAACCTGAGTAGATATACCTAGTCAAACATATGAATGATAGTATTAAGAGAGCTGATATGTCTGTATGTCCAGACAGTTTAAATAAACATTAATATTCGATACTCACAGTACGGACAGGCGATTGTCGATAACAAACTCAAACAAATGATCTTTAAATACTGACTGACTGTTTGTTCCTTATCTATTGGGCCTGAGAAAGTTTAATGCATCCTGTTTTCGGTTATATTAAAAGGTGAAGCCGAACATCTGTTTTAAATTACTACAGTTTACTAAAAAGATGTTTAAAAGAGCAATCAGTAAGAAGTAAAGAGTCGACAATGAGTAGTTTATTTTGATAGGTATCGAATTCAGCACTCATTCGTCACGCGTAATTAGGTAGGTTTGGTCACGCCTCGTTTACCTAAATTGACCCTTAATAAAAGTAACACATTCAATCAAATTATACTTATATAGTACGCGTTTTTCCTAACCTACAAGTAAGAGGAACACATACAACGTAGGTATTTACTTTGTACCTATATTGTAAACAAACAGTCGAACAGACCGGGTAGTAATTAAATATGTTAAACTGTTGCTGGATTAACGTAGTAGTATTCTGTTTCAACCCCATCTTTGTTTAATTTACTAACGAACTAGCGAACTTACTACAGCTCGTAGAATACTCGATTGGATTGGGTTGGATGAGAAAACTACAAGGTTTTTAGGTAAATAGCATTATAGTTTTCCGGGTGTAAATAATAGCGTACCAGAAACTGATAGGGGTTGCTCAGTCAATGACACTGAATAACTTTCACCAGGAAATTCTATCAGGAAATTAAAAATAAGGAATATTTTTATCTTGATTTAATTATCTATTCTTTAATATTATAAATGCAAAAGTAATTCTGGCTGTATGATTGTTTGTTTTAACACGCCTAAACGGCTGAATGGATATTGATAAAATTTGGCAGGATGATCGATGATAGGACTTGGAGGCACACAGGTTACTTTTTACCGAGGGAAAATACATCATTCCCAGCCATAAACTCATTGAGCCGGTCTTGCAGAGGAAGCTAGCTCAGTTTTTGTTTGTATTGATTAGGTTTGCACGTAAAACTTACTTTTGTATACATATGTATTCCTATACCAGCACCTGGTAGATAAAAGAAATAAGGCGGTATTCTGCAAAATTCTGTTACACTATGCCCGACAGGCTAGCTCCCTTTCAAAGCTTTGAAATGCCGTACCACCTGCAAACTATATCCCAGACGCGTGGTCGTCTGTTCATGTTGCTTTCAAATGAATCAACGGTCGGATACTTGGATAAGAATTCTGTGTGGAATTCAGCGAAGTATTTCAATGTGATGGCTGATGATGAGTCAGGTCGGAAAAAGCTACGCGTGTTGTTCCTGCTAACTTTCCAACAAGAATGTTATTATTTTTATATCGTTTTGTTGCATTAACACTTATAATTATAACGTTTGATCATAGGTAATCCTTTCAACAAATCGTAAAAAGAAGAAAAAACATTTAAGACGTTATGACACTCATCAAAGAAATATGTTTTGATCTTTTCAAAGTTTAAACTGTTTGATGAATGAAAAGACGGACTGGAATTTGACAGATTTCAAAGATAATACATATTTTAAGTAAATGAACTTTGCGGTAGGTAAGTTGGTATTTAAAAACTCTTCCAGTCATTCTGTGAGGGCTGGCAGCTTCTTTGCCCAAAGAATAAGCCTAGCCATCCAGAATTCCAGAGAGGCAACGCTGCCAGCCCCCTGGGAACCCTGCCTCAGTGTGAAGCCTTGGATGAAATTTTCTATTTATAAAATGTATTTGTCCTATAAAGTTCGTATTGTATTGTAAATAAATATACTATATAAGTTCTCTTCTGTTGTTTAACTAATAGGTTCTATAGCAGTTCTTAGGTCTCACGGTGTGCAACACACTCTGCTATTTCACTAGGATTTAGTTGGATAATAGTAGGTGTTATAGGCTACGGTGCTGCTTACCATCAGGTGGGCCGTATGCTTAGTTGCCACTGTACAACATAAACAAGTAATTTTTTAAAGAATTTAAACAACACGACTGTAGTACCTATAAAAACATGTTTCAATGCATTTTTTTTTCCAAAATTGAGCGTTAACATAATGAATCATATACTTATATTATATTTTTGTAATCTCCTTTCAATTACCTTTATTTTGATACCCCACTCGATAGGTTCAGTCCAATCGAACGATACCCTCATTGTTGAATTCCATCTAGCCGTTTCGGAGAATATCAGTACAAACATACATATGACATACATACAAGATACGCGCGAAAAACATAACCCTTCCTTGACAGTCGGGTGAAAAAATGTTCTCCCTGATAATAACAAAATATCCTATCTAATATGATAATGAAAATTGTCTTACAGAGTCAACGGGATTTAAGCTTTCATGTAAAAAGCATCCTGTAAGCTACACCCTCAACGTTAGCAAGTTATTATTTATTCCGCATTTGGCTTTAACACGTTCTCTGCGATTTAACCTAAAATTATAAATACGTAGCAGTTCGCTTCTTGTTTCCATACATTTCTAGTCATTGTACAGTTTTTTGGGCTGGATTATTCGAAGGAGTTCCTTTATAAATTTTATGGACATTCAATCATACATAGTATAAAACAAAGTCGCTTCCCTCTGTCTGTATGTCTGTATGTATGTATGCTTAGATCTTTAAAACTAGGCTACGGATTTTGAAGCGGTTTTTTTATAATAAATAGAGTAATTCATGAGGAAGGTTTTTAACTGACTTTTACCACGGGAAAGTATGTCATTCCCACGGGAAAAGTTGTTTTTCTGGGCTGGACGAAGTCTGCCGGGTCCGTTAGTGATCTCATAAAAGGGAATTTACGCCATTATTTGACATATTTTAAAAACCATTCTAAAAAACCGAAATTTACTTTTGAATCTATGAAACTTGTTTGTCCATAAAAACTACTACAAGTATCCATTCCTAGGGATATTCATTATGATAACATACAAACATATACATATAATCACGCCTTTATCCCTAATGGGGTAGGCAGAGCGTAAACGATCAACACAAAGGTCGTTCCGCCATGTCTGACAAATTTTGAGGGTTATTCCAGATGGATCTGTATATTGCTATAGTGACAGGTTGTCAGCCCATCGCCTAAATTACAATACTGAAACCCTCATATCCCTAAGCTGATTTTTACAGCATGCCCGGGAGGAGATGCAGCTGGTACATTCTATGTTTTTCTATCACTCCCAGTCCAGCATGGAAGAAATTATGATTCATTTCATTTCATTATGATTCATTCACCAAATATTCAAACTGTAAACGGCCGTGCGTGCAGTGCCTCATCTCAGTCAATGGAAGACACGCGAGGACCTACAACGCCACAGGCTGGCCACGTGTCTCATTATCCTATAAGGTTAACTGTCTCTGTGGCCTAGTAATCTAAGCATTTAGCGCCCGATCTGGCGGTCTTGGCTTTGATTCCCACGGGGGGAAACTATCGATTTTAGTTTAGTTAGGATAATGCGGACTGAATCGCCTGATTGTCTGTCAAATACGATGTTGATGATGATGTACAAAGAGTTGGATTCCGTTCCGATCCAAACCAGCTAAGCTCACAAGAGCGAAGCACTTGCAAACCAACTGTCATACGGGCAAATTCCGTATCTGATGAGTCAGTGAGGACGAAACAGTTGTCAACAAACGACGAACCGATACGTTTCGTTTTTCTTGCTTTCATCACAAAGGCTTAAGTGCCTTAAAAACTAGTCTGTCAAATAATATGATTACGTGGTTTGCGGGGCAAGTTAAGCCGTCGGCCCTGGTCGCTGTGTGATAGTGATCGATGCTCATTGCAAGAGGCATATCACTTGATTTAAAAAAATCTATAGGGTACACCGGATCATTCGTTAACTCAACAACCAACTCGGTTAAAGAAAGAACGAAATCGTCTAATTTGATTCCATGAAATGTACCTATTTGAAAAAAAAAATGCTATTCTTAATGGTGTCGAAATGTGATGATACCAGCTTCTAACTTGTTAAACAACGCATGGCCGGAAATTCAAATTTGCGTACGGTTCACTTGGTTGGAATTATTTCCATACTTTCCGATGTTGTTTGGAATTTTAAAGCAGATTTTAGGCCTACGTTGTGGATAATCTGGGCATAAAGTCTATCGTACGTAAAATAATATTTAAATTAGTGGTTGAACATTTTACTACAGGATATTATAATAAAGAAAAGTATTTATGAGTAGACGTTTAAGAGAAAATACTAAGTTTTATGATGGCCACATACCTATACTTTGTTGTATCTAAACTTTAAACACTTGCCGTATTCTCTGCGTCCGACAAGTTTTTACTTTACTCCCATAGTTTTTCTACGACTTTTAACATTTTATTTCTTTTGTTACAGATGTCACTTCGCTATAAAATGTAGCTGTGAACTGGACAACAAAATGGCGTCCGGTATGGCGTCCGACAAAATGGCCGCTGTGACGTCACGCAAGATGGCGTCCATATCCCTGGCGATGGACAAGCAGGATTCCTCTTGGCGCAGAGTGAAGTGTTTCAGTGTTCTGTGTTTAGTGTTAGTGATGGGTGAAGTTAGTGTAAGTGAGGGAAAGCAGATGAGTGAAACGCTGCAGAGGGCGCTGTCTGCAGTTCGAGGGCCGAGTCCTGGGGCGAAGAAGCTGTTAAATATTCCTGAGGATGGAGGTGAGTCATAGATTAATTTCTAGGACATAGTTTGTCCAGTAAATTTTAAATTGCGTCTTTTTAGATTTTACCACAATAGGATTTAATTGGAGAAGTTACATAGTTTAGACTTACGTAGGTATATCTCATTGATGTAGGTATTATTTAATTAGCTTACTTTGGTTTCCTTCGATCAAAATCAAACAAGTAACGGAAGTTCAAACGAAGTTCATTACTTCATTATTCTTCAATCTTAATTTCCTCCTTTGACAAATACCACTTTAAAAACAAAAAGGATTTTAAACGGCCATAAATTGGACTTTTATCTTACTGCATTAAAAATAACGCACTTAGCCAAATAGTCGAGACAATGGGGAGGAAAAAATCGCTGACTAATTTCTACAATTCGTCTTTTCAAGATAAAAAGAGTCTTTTATGAATGAGGATACTCGGAACACTGACTGTTACACCGCAGCGCAGTGTCAGGAAAGGTAAATGTCTCTTAAGAGTATTTAGCAGGTGGGTTAGCAGTAGATACGAGTAAGTAACTATACAACGTGTAACATAAAGGGTATATGCATCGTGAAATGTGTGAATCTACCCATGAAACTGAACAACTTTCCCTAAGGAATATAGGTCGAAAAGCGAAAAAAAAAAATTGACCTTCCATACAAAATGCATCAGCTGATAGCGCATTAGTACAGGAAGTCAATTTTTTTTTTCGTATTTCGACCTATGTTTCTTAGGGAAAGTTGTTCAGTTTCATGGGTAGATTCACACCTTTCTCGATGCGTATCCCCTTTTCTTTTACACGTTATATGCTTGGTTGAACATGAAAAAAAGCTCCATTAATAACACTGCCAAAACAATATAAGCAGAATAGCACTGTAGGAAAACCTACCTAAAAGGCCTCCTTATGAGCTTTAATAATTGTTGCAGTTATTTGTGATTGGATGCAGTTGAAGATTATCAAAAGAGTCCATATTGTCCGTCCATTAAGTTTATGCAGTTTCACCCGCATTAAATGAGTTTTTCCGTAGAAACTATAGTTTTCCTGCAGTAAAAAGTCTATGTCCTATTCTAGGATATAGCATCTAGCCCATACGTGTGTCAAGTTTTATCCTGATCCTTCCAGTAATAGTTGAAGCGTGATTAAGTAACAAGCAAGCATCCAAACACTAAGTAGAATTTAGTAGGAAAGCAAAGGCTGTGCCTCCTTATCATGACAAGAATTCGTCTCGGTGCAAATTTTCCCTAACGACTCCCGTTGATACCCAAGAAATCCCTTAAAAGTGACGTCGCAGTAACAAAAGACGCCGCCACCTGAACTCAAGCTCTTTAATTAATAAGGACGAGATTGGAGGGCCCATTCAAACTTTTCCATGGGAAATGGCGTCCTATTGGTCACTGAGTCACTGTTATTTTAATGTTACCTACAGGTAACTTTAGTGATTTATAAAAATGTATAGTTTGATATTTAAACGGCTGTATTAGTACGGTGCCATACGATTAAATAGATATTTAGGTGAATATTGCTGGACAAGAGGTAGATTACCTCTGTTTTAAGACAAGTAGGTCTATTTCATCGTGTAAAATATGGTAGATACATAAATGCTGCTAATATTGCTGTTATTATGCTAATGCGGAAGTTTGTAGTTAAGTATATTTGGATTGTGATGAAACTTGAATCCTAGAATAGGAAACAGGTTACATTTTACCGCGGGAAAATACCTTGTTCCCTCGGGAAATCCCATTTAGCTGCAGGAAGAAAATATATTTTACAATAAATTATTTTAATATTTTGAGGTAGCCACTTAGATGCACGGCAACAGACTTAACACACCTAGAAACGAAAATCCGTTTGATTTGGTAATCCTAAATTCTTGCTAACATTCATTCCACTCCTGTTTGGTAATTCACCTGAATGCAGCGGTGTTTTCAAAGCTTCCATCGAACTTACACCAGCTTGTGATGGCTTATCTTGTTACAAGCTTTCACTACATAGGTATAGATGTATAAATAATAATACTGAAATATTCTTTATGCTAAAACATTGGAATACATACCTTCATTTCGTCCCTTTCCGTGGGCGTCGTTATAAGTTAGTACCTATTAGCTTTTCATATCTTCCCGTGGGAGTAAAATATTTTCCCAAGCAACAAAGCGTGGTAAACTAATTAATTTACGTTTAAATTGTTTCCATGCTGGTCTGGGAGTGATAGAAAAACATAGAATGTGCCAGCTGCATCTCCTCCCGGGCATGCTGTAAAAATCAGCTAAGGGATTTGAGGGTTTCAGTATTGTAATTTAGGCGATGGGCTGACAACCTGTCACTATAGCAATATACAGATCTATCTTGAATTACCCTCAAAACTTGGTCGTTTACACTCTGCCTATCCCATTAGGGATGTAGGCGTGATTATATGTATGTATATATGTAAATTAATAACAGGAAGAACTTTCCATTACCGCAAGTATAATACTTCCCGGTACTACCCCCTGAAGTTCATTCCTGGAACTCTCTAATTCCTTACACTATGCTTGCGATTGCAAGTTCCACCAAAGATCTAAACAATTCTCTTGGAACAATGTTTCGAGCTGTGTTTAAGGTTTCCCGTCTCTCTGCTACTGTTGCTACTGAAACCTGGTACCTGGAATTGACTACAAACGAGCTCGCTTCATTCAACGTAATTCGTAAAGGTATTTCTATTTCTAAGGGCTTTGTGGAGGTTTCCATTTAAACTAATTCTGTCCGTTTGCCATCATACCTACTCTTCGTTATTCCATTGCTGTAGAAACACAGATTCTATACCTAATAGTACTAGCCATAGAAGTTGATGTTGTTGATGAAGCGCTCGTTGGTCAAATGGTAGGTGCTTATTCATTCCGATAACGAATGTTAAGCAACTATCGCCGTGGCCAGGCCATGGATGGGTAACCGGTGGTAGTATAACAACTCGAGCGTTTCCGTGCTTTAGAAGGCACGTTAAGCTGTTGGTCCCGGTTAATATCTTAGATATTAGTCGTTAAGCGATGTCAGAGGCCATTGCTTAGCATTGGCGGCTTGAAAACTCTGCAGCTGAGTTGGCCACTAACTTTGCAAAAACCTAATCTAGGATTCTGGTTTCACTTCTGGGTTCCGGAGGTCAGATGGTAGTCGTTATGTGTAAATCCTTGTTTAATCCTCTATATTAGGTAGCCGACGCTATGAAATACAGGAAAAGGCTAGGGAGATGAGTATGAGGTAGAAGTTAGGATTCTATTTAAATGAGTGGTGTTCCAATTCCAAATATCTACCTACCTAAGTAAGTTTTTTGACATGGATTTTCATTTTTTCATTGTGTTTTGAAACAAACATGACTTACCCTCTTTTATGCTTTGCACAATTCAAAACAAAATACAACTGTACAACTAAAATTACCATCAACCGTCCATTTTGAATGCACCTCATAGAGTCAAGTTTAAAGCTAAGTTGGGCATAAAATTTGCAAAAGCCACCGACTAGAGAATTGATAGATTGCGTAACGCTATCAGTATCTTCGTTTATTTTCAGGATATGGCATATAAAGGTATGATTTTTATTAACCTATGATTCTAAAACAATGCTGAAATACAGAAAAATAATTAAGTACCTACCTATCAGTCTCCCGCGAATTATCATCATCATGGGGTGCTATCTTTATATGTTGAAGTATGGAGGTCAGCATTCGGTATTTGCGCAAATATGGTTCCTTTATCTAGGTACGTTAGACTTGAAAATTGGGTTGCAACTTAGTAAAAAAAACTCCATCATGTCTTATGATGGTGGAACAAAATATAAAACGTGCTAAGCTAGTAGTTTTTAACTTGTTCTATTTAAAATTTACTAAGCTTTTCCTCAATGCAGTCTGAGAATAGGCGTGTCTTTAAAAGCTTATCAGTCTATGCTTGAGCCATAGCCGAAGTTGCAAGCTGAAAAGGCAAAACAATACAGGTGAAGTCGGTAGCAAAGCATAGTTCAAGAAAGCCGACAAGTTTTGAAAGGAAACGGGCGAAAATGTAATTTACTTAAACCGAATCTGGACAAAATTTTATAAATGGGACGAAATGCGTAGGTTTCGTTTTTTCGATATCTTTGGGACAGTCAACCTTTTTTAAATGAAATGGACCACTTTGCTTTTGATCTAAGACATAAGTGGTTCTCAAAGTGTAGGTATTGTAGTGTTTTGACCTTAGTGGTTGCGAGCATTCGCTTATAATGAGAATGCGCGCGCACGACTTAAGTATGGACGCTAAATGCTCATTACAGGCGAATGCTCGCAGTGAGGACGCACCTTTTGAATTTGTGAGCTCCCTGCACAATATTGAGGTAGGTATTTTAAGAAAATAAATACCTGCATGAATTCCGTGGAAAAACGCGACAAAATGTAACACTTGTGGAAGAAGTAAGAACCCTAGTTACAGATACTTGTAAATCAGATTGCGTCTGGTAGGAACCCAGTGTAGGAACGGGACGTTTCCATTTCCCGGAGATTTCCTACTCTGCATAACTTGACGCAGTAAAACATCGTTTTGTATGGAAATTTCACTTACGAACACTTCTCTAGTTAGCTAAGCTAGGTGGTAAATTGAAACCAATTCTGAGGGTATAAAGAAATCTATAGAATTTTCCAGCTGTTACTCTTCCCGGGTTGTTATCATCTTCTTTTCCCTAGCCTTTTCCCGTGTTTCACGGGGTTACCTAATTTAGGGGATTGAACGAGGATGCTGGTTTTACACAGAGCGACTGCCATCTGACCTCCGCAACGCAGAAGGGAAACCAAACTCAATTCTAGATTAGGCTTTTGCCAGGTTAGTGTCCAACCCAGCTGTCAGAGTTTTCAAGCCGCTACTAGACGGGTAAACAGTAAAATATCGGAGACCAGAGGCATTCGGTGTATTGGAAGAAATATTAGTAGGTAGGTATAATCGGGTTCATCGGGTCGATCGACTCTAAACTCACACGACAGAAGAAGAAGTAGGTATAGTTCACGAATATTTTGCTTAATTTTTTACCTAATAACTAAAATTTTCTAGTCAGCCATTTTCCCACACTAAAACCACGTTCTGTTCACAATTTCCAGTGTTTTAAAGAAAAGAAAGCATGCATACAATTACCACTTTCCTTTTATTACAAATTCTAGAACATAGAAAATATTGAACCGTCGACCGTAAATCTCCTATTATCGATGACCATAAGAACTGGCTATGAGTATATTTAGTTTGCTTAAATGGTTCCGCATACAATTTGTTTTATTTAATGGATTGCCTGGTAAACAATCGTAGTAGATCATGGTACATTAAAAGGCATGAAAATCCCCTGGCCCGAGCCCAATTAGAGAGCATTTTCCATACTGCTCGAGCTAGCAGGAGCTATTTTTTAACCGAGTTTGGTCCAGTCCCCTATGTCGCCTCGCCTATCCATTTTCTTCTGGGTCTACCTGGTGATCTCTTGCCAGAAAACTTGCCATCGAAAACCTTAAAAACTCTTAATAAATTAACTAAGAGGAACCCTAAAAAGAATCGAAGGTGTGAAACACGGAAGTACAATAATCGAGTCGGGTCTGCACTCGAACAATCAGTTATTAAAATCTCGAGTGTTAAAAAAAATGGACGCAAATCGCGATCGATACAATCGAGTTGCTAGTTTGCAGTTCTTAATAACTAGGCGTTATTGCTTCCCGTCTGGTAAAAGGGAGTAAGGCTAATCATTTAGTTTTTATTTTTAGTCTTGTTGTTTTGATTCAGAAAACAAAAGAGTGATATAAATGTAGGTTAATGGAGTTTAGGCAGTTTATGAACAATTAGTTCAGTCGGTAATAGTATCTGCATGTAAATTTATAAGATTTTTTATTCTTAAGTAGCTAAGTCAGGGTCGTTTTCTCTGATAGTAGTGGTGGACATTCAATCCATGCCAATGAAAAACATTAACACCAGCGTTAAGTAAATAAGTCATTTGGCAAACGATAGATGACAATGCTGCCGATTCGGTTACAGAACCAACTTAACTTATTTAAGTTTAGTCCTGTCACTTTCCATCTCGAGCGAACAGAAAAGGATGGAAATACAGACGGACTTATTATAAACCTGTCACATAGATCGAATGCACGAAACGAAACGCATTTTAGTCGGGACCCTTTCACATCACAACTTAATTTGACTTATTTTGAGCGTTATACGTCAGTTTGACACAATTATAATCAGCTGTTGTGTTGCTGTCTCTATTTTATCCAAATTTTAGAAAGTGACAGGACTAAACTTAAATTAGTTCAGTTGAAGCTATTTACGAATCGAGGCCAATATTGATACCTAAAGCTTACCTAATGATTTACCGTGACAATATTGTAAGAATCCTAAACTGATCTTAAAATCAGAATACATAGTTACTACCTTTCACCACTAGCCCTTAAAACCTAAAACAATAGCAAAGTTATAAAATGAAACATGATTATTAAGTTACTATAGCTAAGCAATTTATGCGTTTACGATTGGCAACACTGGTGTTTTGTCGCACTAGGTCTAACGCGTAAAGGTTTGTTATTATTAACCCGGCTTTATCCTTGTACTGTGCGTAGAAATCATGGCTTTAAGATAGATAGATAGATAGATAAACTCTTTATTGCGCATCAAACATAAGTACAGCAAAAGAAACTTAATAACTAAATGTGCGCAAAGGCGGCCTTATCGCATTAAGCGATCTCTTCCAGGCAACCTAATATAAAAAAAAATATTGACTATACTGCACTGAATACTTTCCCCAATAATTCGTAGGTTGAAATATGAAAAATAAATTGGCCCTCCCATACAAACGTTGTCAGTGGCTTCAGTCTTATTGTAGTATGTCAGTTCTTGGGTAAAGTTGTTCAGTTTCATGGATAGGATCACATCTTAGGTTTGGTCAACAAATTTTACAACCCCTACCCGGAAATGGTATTAAAATATTCATACATCCGGACAAGGTATGGGTTATGAATCAGTGTTCATATTTTGCATTTCGATTGAGACTTAACAGGTGGTAAAAAAGACGATCTGTATGACCTGGCCCTTAGGGTCGAGGGCCAGGTGTTCGCCCTTTCAGTCGTGGTCCGTATTAATAGCCTACATGCGTCCACGTCAGAGGGCCGGCCAAAGGGGGTCTGTTACGTGTTTGGGGTCATATTGATTTCAATGCGCTCGTGGTTTTTGCTACACTAGAGAAACAATATTAAAAGAGTTGAAATGTCTAGGTCACGCATGATAGAGACAGATTTGCTTATGGAGCGAGCTTAACCCAGAATATGCTTGTTCACTCTCAGTTTGAAAAGTTATGCAAAAAGTTAATTCACATACAAGTTAAAACTTAGGCATCTTCTGGGTAAGCTCGCTCCATCGTCGACTCTGTCACTATCTTTCGTGACCTAGACTAGAGTCAACAGCCAAGCCCAGTATCATTAAAAGAGAAAATGCCCCTGTTGTTCACGCTGGGGTTGTATAAAAATAACATAAATAGAATCTTACATAGAACATTCTGAATCAGCATATTGAAATTCGCCATTTTCTAGGCTTTCCTGTTCTACGCCTGGCAAGAAATTATACGATAGTGCTATGGAAACTGAACGGATTACTCAGTTTTGTTAAAAAGAGGGTTAGAGCTCGACGTTTCGACCATATACCGTTGAGGGCTAATCCTCAGTTTAACAAAAACATATAAGCCGTTCAGTTTTCATTATGAATAGCACTTGTTTATAGTTTTGTAAATATGATAATGCAATGGCAATGGGCGCTTTTCCACTAGACGGCACGTCAACGGCAACGGCGACGGCACGGTACCGTCGACGATATCGTAGGTGAGATAATGTATAGATAGTGTCACGTGATCTCGCCGTGCCGTCGCCGTTGCCGTTGACGTGCCGTCTAGTGGAAAAGCGCCCAATCACTTTAACGTAATAGTATACAAACAAACGTATTTCGAAAAGAACGGTAAAGAGCTGGTCCTTCATAGGTTGATTGGACCCTGGCCTCAGACAGAGACGTATGACCAACCATTAATCGGACCTTCGACACGGATCGCCCATTTCGGCACACCCCTGACGGATTGGGAATAATTAAGAAAGGGTTTTATTTACTATATACGTAAATATATAGTAAAGTAATTTTGTCTTGGGGAAGTTCTGAAGAGTATTTTAGAAAGAAATATGAGAAACAACAAATCAAAAAGTTCAATCGTAGACAGGATTTGAACCTGCGTCTTTGGAATACCGCCCCAACGCCTTAACCAACAAGGCTACTACGGCTCTTATCCTGAGCGGCGACTGGTTGTTTCTTATAGATCATTTATTTAGAGCATTTCAGATATACGATTGTGTAGTTGCAAATGCGTAGTGAGTTGGGTTCTTATACCATCCCTGAATAGCAATACGCCGAAACTTGAAGATCCCTAAACTAGTATGGCCTGGCATAAATGTAAATGGTCATCTTTTTATCATGTCAATGATAGACTCTCAGATGATCGATTTCCAAAAATTTGCAATAGCAACTGGTACGTTCTATGTTTTCTTATCACTCCCAGTCCAACATGGAAACTACGCCGAAACAAGCGTTTACAAATGCTACGGCGGGCTCGGATGCGCCTGCAGTTATGTTGAGCAAAAATTTATTGCCGCTTTCAACTTGCACTGAAACAAACAAGTGTCTAGCGAGAGAGCTCTAGTTTAAACAGGTTTGTGCACTGTGGGAGCGATAAGCGGGTTTATAAGCGGAAGCGACTAAATGGCTAAACCCGACGTTCAATTCTCAGTTGGCGCCCTTAGGCTAGGTAATGCATAACGATGCTCAATTTAGGTTCCGAACAAGTTGGTCTATAAATTAACATAGAAAAGACGAAGGTCATGTTTAACTATGGTTACATCATCCTATAACGGTTGAAGTCGGCCCTAAGACGATTGACGAAGAGATTGAAACATTAAAAAATTTGCTTATTAAGTATTTAAAAATTCTCTTTCCCTTTAAAATTTAGGTCCCATATTTCCTATTCTAACTAGGTTGATAGTCAGTTGTTACCGTCTGGTTGCGGATTACATCATCATATTTTTGGCTCATATCCTAGACGAATTTTTTAAGCTAGGCCATCATTAGTCTCATTCAATTTCTTCCATCTATAAAATTAGACTTGGTGAATTTACCACTCTCTGTTCCTCCGCTATCTCGCCCACTGTGACCGTACCCGATCTAACCGCGCCCGAAGCACGGCCGTCATTTGTCTCATTCAAATTCGCGTTTGCGTCTCTAATGCGGTGCTACATCAAACGCATTTTTCACAGGGATACTAGCTTGATGCGACACTTACAGTGTTGGAGGTTATAAAACTCAAGATTTTCTCAGTAGTTTTTACTTAAATAAATCTATTCGCAAGTTCAGCCACACTAGTAGTCCCCCAACCGTTGTGACTGCGGCCAATCAACCATCGACACGGGAACGGGACTTAGTATTTAGTGCCTGAGTGTTTGTCTTCTTCCTGTTGTCTATATTAATTCAATATCTTATTCTTATGGGACAGACTGATTAACATGACTAGTGAGAAATTAGGCACAGGACCGTGCCTTTTTTTTCGGCCGCTTTATAAAGATTTTCACACTCAAAGTGCAGTGCAGTGAAATATGGAAAGTAATAAATTCGCTATGTTTACTACAGCCTCAATAGCTCAGTTGGCAGAGCGATGGAACGGCATTCCGAAGGTCGCAGGTTCAAATCCTTTTTTAATTTTTTTAATTTCTTATTTTTCATATTTATAGCACTACCCTTCTCTATCTCCCGGTTCCTCGTAATACAAACCTGCCCGAAATCCACGTGCAATGTTGAACACGGGTAGAAATTCCATTACGTATTAGTAGACTCGTTCTGTTCGCTCCCACGGTCGCAGATTGAATGAAAATAGTCATTTCATTCAGTGGTTTCGTTTACCAATGTACCTGGTTGCTAGTGATGTGGCGCTTCCAGTAATACTACTCTATATCCTTGGTAGGGGTAAGCACCTATTATCAAGTAACGGCCTCTGTGGTCTAGTGGTCTGAGCCATGGGCTCCCGATCCGGAGGTCGTGAGTTCGATTCCCACGGGGGAAACACAAAGTTGATATTTGTCAATTTATCACTTTGTAAGTTCCCCAGTTTGGTTAGGAGAATGCAGGTGATTGTCTTTGTAGGGCACGTTGAGCCGTCGGTTCCGGTCGCTGATTTCGATATTTTGAGATTTTGATAATGGTCGTTATACTAACCATATCTGAGTAATACATTTGCTGTTACTAATAGGCAGTTTAAAAACTCTCACACCTAATTTTTTAATATACCCGACAAGGTAATAAATTTAAACTGCACTTGCCCATCCCTACTCTATTGAAGGTACACTCCGAAACAAATACTAAATTAATATTGTTTCAAACGAATGTTGACGTTAATTACCCGAGGGAGCAATATTGTTGTGTTTTCTCATGAAGTAAAATATTCATATTCAAACAAATGTTTTTGGTACGGGTCAGGTTCAGGTCAGGAGAAGTGGAACTCCCTGCTTATAAATCTGTTTCTGGATCAATACCTATAATCTGGGTCTCCAGTTAGGCAACAGAATCATGCTTAAAATTTAAGGTACTATTCCAATTTGGACTGCATGCATCAGGTTGCTGCTCGGTGCAGTCCAACTTGTAATAGTATCTTTAATTTTTAAAACGCACCATTAAATACGCAAATACGCATTATAAAATCACGTTCATATCACTGAACTGAAAACTTTGACTATTCTATTAAACATAACACAACACAACCTCTAGAATTTAGATAACTCTGAACATGCACTAGAATAAATTAGGTTTTGTTATACGCTCCATTGTTAGGACTTCAGTTTGGAACCTAGGCCAGGCTAGACTTGGATTAGTTTCGAATTTCATCCTCAGAACTGTTTTGTTTGAAATTGAACGCCATACGTGGTTTCATGGGGATTCTATGGGGATATTCAAAACGATTTCTCTAAAGCTCTATTCAGATAGAAAATAAAACTAACCTGTTGAAATTGTTGGTGTGAAGAATTAACATTTCGTTTTACGTAAACTAGTGTATTAGTAACGACTAACGACAGCTTTAGTTTTATGAAATTTCTTGGTGATTTGAAGTATAATGTGATTTATATGTAACTACCTAACATTTGTCACTACGAACAGTTTTTAAAGTTATCACTAAGTTTTTCAATTTGTACCTATAATACATGTAAGATAACAAAATTAAATACATGCTTTGGGTTAGGAAGCTTTTACGAATGTCGCAAATAAATAAAAAATAATTGCGTTTATGTAGAGAGAAGAGGCCCATACCCAACCACTAGGTGGATGTGGGCAAAAGATGATAATGATGATGATGTAGAGATAACAACACGGTAGCATAATCCTTACCTGACTTTCTAAAACTGTTAGTTGCTCAGCATGATCCAAGGGCAATGTTCGTATTTTGTCTCCTTTTCTATCCGTCACATGAAGGGCAGGTTCTGAGTATCCTGTTGGGAATAGACCTACGTGGGTATTGTACGGGGGTAGGTTTAGACAAAGTTCCTGGAATATTGTTCATAATTTGATGGCTGGAAGTTAACAGGTCAATTGAAAACGAGACGGTGAGTTCGAACTAAAACTCATATTAGATTTATTGATATTAATGCGGTGTAATGTTTATTTAATTAAGATTGTTGGTACTTACTAAAATTTGATTGAAGTCTGTCCTATTTAAATAAGTAGGAACAAGTTTCGATGCTTGAAGGAAGGTTTTGATTCAGTGAGCATTTTAAATAGATAGAGTCACTACACATACAAGATGAAAAGACATTTATTGAGGAAAGCAAATTTTTGGTTTTCTTTTGTTATCTATTGTAAAAATGTTCTCATAGAACTTATATAAAACATGTAAACATTAAGACAGTTTAGTTAGTAAGTTGAGCAAAAGTTTTCCGACAGTTTGTGTAAGCTTCTTAGAATTCCATAAAGTTGCTTCACGTTCTGGTTTTTCTAAGCTAAACTTAACTTTATTTGCAATTTCTTATATAATAACGTTTTATTTAAATTTTCTTCAAAATATGTTATATTTTTAAACGTAGAAATATGAATTTGCAGAGTTTTTTAATATAACCTATTCTGGGGAAGGCTCGTGGCCCGAAGGGGAACGTATAATGAGCTGATGATGTGAGTTTAATAATCTACCACTAAGAGAAAATTCCATCCTTCGTTTGGGTTTTGTATTGGTCAGTGACAATCTCATAATTAGAAAGCTGCATTTATAATTGCCCAATGCTACTTTTTATCGCAGTAAAAAAATGTTTCCTATTCTTATGTCGCGGATGAAAATATGGTTCTTAAAAATTAAATATGAATAGGTACGAAGGTTTTTTTCATACTTCAACTGCTTTTTATTTTTACCTTTTCTTTCAACTGAACACGAATTAATGAACCTAATACGTTTTTTTTTTCGAAGAAGTCAAACTCCAACTCCCTTAAAACAGAATACACAAAATATTCATATTATGTACTTTATGTATCAAAAAACTTTCCCATGAGCTTCACCTAACAATTTACTGTTGTCTCGCAATGTCTGCTAAAAGCGTCTGCAAATTTTAATAAGCAATTTAAAACGGAGACGTGAGTTGTGTTGAACAGTGGTTCAACTTTCCTATACAGACTGGATTTTTGACAACAATGTGATTCAGTTCGGGTTTCGGCAGACGGGCTACATTTGAACTGCAAACCAAGTTAAAAGGCAATTGGTTTTATCTATGCACATCTCTCCTTGGTTTAATAAAATGCACGGGAGTGTAGTTGCCTGCTTTACAGCGCCAATTCCATTGCTAGTTCGATGGCTTCTGGGTAATCTTCGTAATTGTTTCACTCATTACAGAAAAAATATTCTTACTTAGTTCCACTGAGTCAGAAATTTTATCTGTAATTTTTTTAATTTCCCAATTTGTTTGTAGTTATTGTATCACTCGAGCCCACTCGGCTCGCTTAGACACGGCCCGAAGTTTTTATAGGTCTAAGAACGCCGATGTAAAGTATTACGATTTTTTATACTTTCGGGCTGAGTCAAACGGGCCGAGTGGGCACTGAACACACCTAACAACATGTGGTTTTGTATTCGTTTTGCAGCCCGTATGCGTGCACTTTTAACCCGGAGTTTGAACTAACTTTGTGACACACGGTTGTTAGGGTTGACAAATTGGTTTAGTGCGTATTAAGGAGTTATAACTTGAGTACGTTTAATGTGGTAATTTCGCTGAAACACGGTGCACACATTGTGTATATGAATGAAGGAAAATGTTGTTTGATTATAAGGTGGTTTAAAGGAATTTCTGATTTAGGTTTATTTGACGATTCCTTTTTGTAACACAGCTGGACGGGCAATAAAAAATGCAGAATGTATGTCAATCTTTTATCCTAGATCTATACAAAAATATGCAACTCCGTCTAAACTCCAGGATGAACCAGCAACTTCCAGACTTTTACTATTGGCTATTAGCTACGTGTCTAGTCGTTACATGATTCCGATACTAGTTAGCTCCAGGATACAGGTTCGATTCTTTGCCTTTTCGTCATTTGGAAGATTCGTGTGCTAGCCGTCTCTGAAATCTAGAAGGTATTTATTTAAGTGTTCCTTTATATTTTTATAAGGAAAAAGATAAGGATTTTTTTTTAATTGGGAAGGATTTGTGGCTCATTTTGCAGAATATAACAGAATGGTCGACAATATCAAAGTTGTAGGATCCGAGCTGCGTCAAATTTTGATTTTACTTACGTGTGTTATATTTTAGCAGTTTTACTTAGCTCCAAAGAAATGACAAATTCTCATTCTATTCTGTTTTAACTTATTGGACTTTACTTACTTTTCTTTTTTTTTAATTATTTATTACCTTCTTACTTTTTGTGCTTTGAAATCTTTACAATAAAAATAATGATTGTTTTCTAAAATAATTAAATAACTCTGATCTTTTGTTACGTTACATTTATTTGCTAATGCATGCTAAAGTAAATTAAAATAATCTTAGTTTATACTGAAAGTTCTTTAAACATACTTCATTTAAAAATACATCCCACAGAATGAGGTTATTTCAAAGCTGAAGGTTTCAGCAAAAAAAGTGTTTGAACTACAAAAGCTTTTAACACTAAAATAGTCTCTTTCATTAACCATCTAATTGTTAATTCTCTTTAAAATAGCGCTGAAAGCGAGCTGTCAAATTGATTCGCTCGAAACCAAATGTTAGCTCGAGCCTTTATAGCGAGTTTATTAAAGCCTGAAATTAGACCACTAGCACACACAGGGAAGCTTAATATACCTAAGCACTAGATCTACATAGATGTTTCGGTGCATCACTGTGGAAAATATTTAAAGAGGTAGGTATGACTCACGTATGTTTACGATCGGATATTAAAAACACTTTGTAGACTGTAGATTCTATAATTTTAACGTGACTTCCTTGCTGAAGTAGAAATTATGGAAATCAATTTTAAAGCATAAGAGTAGATCGTTCTCTTTTTGGGATCACTATATTAATCAGTAAAAGAACTAAAAAAAACTATGTAGGTTCATTCAGCAAAGGCTGAAACGGATGAAATTATTTATGGATTTTAATGAAATTTCGTACGTTTATTGAAGTAAATAATTCTACAAGCATACGAAGTTTCATGACCTCCTGAAACAACTTATTACGTTTCGAGCGGGCCTGCACATATAATATTTCCTTTGTTTATTGTTGTTTGAACATAGATATTGTAATTAAAACTATGATATTACTACAACAGCAAACAGCATTTTATGTAAGAGTTAAGGTTTTAAAAGGGCTTACATTATAAAATTTCTTCAAGATAGTCCGTGGCAGTATTTAGGTAGGTATAGCTAAGTTAAGTGCATTATTGTATTATGACTGTTCTGTCTCATGCTTATTGCGAATATGTATTTTATTTCAAGATCTATTATGATATATGCCTTTTTAGGCCAAGCTAGAACAACCAGAGCGTTGAAACTAATATATCATTGCAAATGGTGTATGCCTCATAGTCCGCGTTATCTAGTCTAGGTTAGGAAGTAATTCAGACCTGTCGGATGTACTAACTAGCTTTGCGACAAATGTTTGTGCTGTGTGAAACCACAGGCCTATTGTTTAAATTGCTCAAATTTAGCTGGTCAGTTTTCATTGTGTTCGCATTTCGATCAATTAAGCCTTTTATCATTATCAGTTTTAGATAGGCAGCGATTTTCAGTTTACCAATTTTTTTCAAATTTTTATGGTCTAAATATTTTTACTGTTAAAATGGTAAAAACTGTTTTTTTTTAGGCCGTTGTCGCCTTGCCTATTCCGTTAAATATTATTATCTGACGGAAAGGATAGGTGTGGTTCTAGCTTTCTGATTCGCTTTTATCCGTAATAAAAGAGCAAAGAAACATACTCCTTGCTATTCGTAATATGAGAAGATTTACACTTATATGAGTTATTACATAATAAACCACATTAAAATAGGAAGGAAAATTCACTGGCTTGAATACATTTTCCCCATCTAATTATACTTCACGATAGCAAGAAAAATGCGCTGAGAATTCTTTATGAAATACAATTCTACTTAGTATGAGAAATAGAAACAGCTTTTGTTAGGGAATATGTTTAGCGTTATATTATGCCTGTTGACAGGTCAAATTTATCGCCAAAAGAATAAAGTATTTGTATGCAAAATGATAAGAAAATATCTCAGAAAGAAATTGTTGTAGTTAAACTGATATTGTTGGGCAGGTAATCTGGTGGTTGCCAAGACTACTAGTCAATAAGAAAATATATGTTACTGACACTGCACTCTGCTTGTATTATTTTATAATTTCAAACAGGTTATGCACCCGTAACCGCGTTACAAGTAACATAAAAATGCAGTAAAAAATATAGTTGTGCGCGTAATAGTTGTGAGTGCGAAATATCGTGAAAATGTCGGACGAAAATAGCTCGTCAGTATGTGGCATAAAGAAGCTACAAGGGGCCAGCGACTTCGCTGTCTGGAAGTTCGCAGCCAGGAACTACCTAGAATCGAAGGATTGGTTCAAAGCCGTAGAGGCAGAAGAAATCACGCCCAATTTAAAAGACATTGATAGAAAAGCACGGACAACGTTATGTTTGCTGCTGGAACCAACATGTTTTGCGCACGTTCTTAGTGCAAAAACGGCTAAGCAAGTGTGGGAAAACTTACGGTCAGCCTACGAGGATAAAGGCTGGGGCAGACGCATTACGTTGCAAAGAGAACTATGGGGCTGCAGGCTTATAAACTTCACGAGCATGGAAAAGTATATAACCCAAGTGATTTTCCTAGCACAACAGTTAGCCGATATAGATGCTAAAGTTTCTGATGACTGGATTATTTCAATTTTGCTAAGCGGGCTACCAGAGATTTACAACCCGCTGATCATGGCTGTTGATAACAGTGGAAACGAGATAAGTCTAGAGCAAATAAAAACTAAATTGCTGCAAGAAGGCAACAGACAAGCTGCGTCCTCAGAAGATAGTGGCCAAGCAGCGTTCAGTACAAGCAAGGTTTTAAAAAACAGACCAAATGCTAAAGTAGCACCTCGCGCATACAAGTGTTTTAAGTGCCATAAGCCAGGGCACAAGGCGTCGGAATGCAAAGACGCAAAAGCTCCCAAAAACGCATATGTATGCAATGCGTGTATGAGCACAGGAGGTGGAACACCCTGCATCAACAAAGACTGTTGGTATGTCGACAGTGGGTGTACCAACCATATGACACACGACGCAGATAAATTAAATAACTACAGGTGCGAAAATGAGAAAAGCTCAGATGTAAAGATGGCGAGCGGACAAAAAATCCCAGTTAAAGGTAAAGGGAATGCCGAACTGAAACTGAGCGGGAATACAAAACTCCCATTGAATAACGTTCTACATGTTCCCAACTTATCGATGAACCTAATTTCTGTGAGTAATCTCGTCAAAAAGGATTATGAAGTAAACTTTGCCAAAAAAGGTTGTACAATAATAAATGAAAAGAAGCAAGTAGTTGCAACCTGCAAAGAAGTTAACGGAATTTACGAACTGATAGAAAACAAAAACTTTATAGCAAGTTTGACAATGTCAAATGAAAGTCTATCAAACTTATGGCACAGAAGATTAGCTCATTTGGGACAAAAATATTTAGATACGTTAAAAAATATGGTATCTGGAATAAATATTAGAAAAAGTGATAAAACCGAGCCATGTATACCATGCATACAAGGTAAAATGTGTAAAAGTCCATTCAAGAACAGTGGAACTAGAGCTGAGCAGGTTTTGGAAGTCATACATAGCGACCTGTGTGGCCCTGTCGAAGAACCATCGTTCGCAGGTTCACGCTATATGCTGCTCTTTATAGACGATTATACACGAAAAACGCATGTTTATTTTTTGAAAAATAAGAGTCAGACTATAGATAAATTTCGTGAATACAAGGCGGAAGTAGAGAAACAGACTGGTAAGTCGATAAAATGCTTAAGATCCGACAATGGCAAAGAATATTGCAACCAAGCCTTTGATAATCTTCTTAAGTCGGCTGGTATAAAGCACCAAACGACGGTCCCTTACACGCCGGAGCAGAATGGTGTTGCTGAGAGGGCGAACAGAACGATTATGGAAAAAGCAAGAACATTGCTTTGCGAGGCAAATCTAAGCAAGAAGTTTTGGGCAGAGGCGGTACTCACTGTGGTATATTTGAAAAACCGTAGCCCTACTAAAGCGGTCACTAACAAAGTACCCGAGGAATTATGGTCTGGTAAGAAAGTAGACTTGAGTCACCTGAAAATTTTCGGCTGTCAGGCACATGCCCTCATACCAAAGCAGAAGAGACAAAAGCTTGACACAAAAACTGAAGCGTTGATTTTTATTGGCTATTGTGAGACTACCAAAGGTTACAGACTGATGCATCCTAAGACAGGCAAAGTGACATTCGCTAGAGATGTGAGATTCCTGGAGAATGTATTTCCTGGTGACGGTACGGAAGTGACGAAGAGCACAGTCGTTCCTATTGAAATAGAGGAGGAACGAGTAGAATCTGTGTATGAAACACCTCGCAATTCATCATCTTCACAAAGCGAAGAAGAGCCTCCAAAGGCGCAAACATTGAACATAGAGGTGGAGGAGAAATCTAATATAGAAACTGTTACTCCTCAACAAGAAGCGAATACTGAAACAAGTAACCCGGAACTTCAAACTATCTTTGAAGAACCAGAACAAAGATATAATCTTCGAGAGCGAAAACCTGTCGACTACTCATGTACTTGTAGTAATGTCATTGCGAAGATTGATGGCGATCCGACAACGGTTGAAGAAGCATTGGGGAGATCTGACTGCGATCTATGGCAAAAGGCTATGGAAGATGAACTACAATCGTTGAAGGAAAATCAAACGTGGACCCTCGTAGATCTTCCACGTGATAAGAAGCCTATCCAATGCAAATGGGTATTTAAGATAAAAAGAGATAGCGATGGTAAAGTATCCAAATATAAGGCTAGACTCGTTGCCAAAGGTTACACGCAGGTACGTGGAGTAGATTATAATGAAACATACTCTCCTGTAGTGAGGAGTTCGACTCTGCGTTTGCTATTCTCATTAGCTGCTGAATACGATTGGCTCATTGACGCATGGGATGTGACTACTGCGTTCCTTTACGGTAAACTGAAAGAAGACATATATATGTATCAGCCTAAGGGAGCAATTGTCAAAGGTCAGGAGACCAAGGTATGTAAACTGCAGAGATCGTTATATGGACTTAAACAAGCTTCGAATGCTTGGTTTCATGAGCTAGATAGGGAGATGCTTAACTTAGGTTTCACACAGTCGAAGATAGAACCATGTCTTTATCAGAAAGTGTTAAGCGATGGGGACAGAATAGTCGTAGTTATTTACGTTGACGATATATTTATATTCTGTGGCAAAAAATACGAAAACGAAAAGCAAAAACTAAAAACTGGGCTGCTGCGAAAGTTTAAAGTAAAGGACTTAGGTCCAGCGAGGCACGTACTGGGCATGAGACTTAGGAGAGATGAAAACACAATTTATCTCGATCAAGAACAATATGTTCTAAATATTTTAAAGGAATTTGAAATGACGGACTGCAAACCAGTCGTTTCCCCAATGGAAGTAGGTGTCAAATTAGAGAAAGCTTCAGATTCTGGTTGTAGATTGCCTTATCAGAATCTCATAGGATGTCTTAACTACTTAGCTCAGAACAGTAGGCCAGATATCGCGCACGCAGTTAGTTATTTATCGCAATTTAATTCGTGCTATAATGAGACGCACTACAACTGTGCCAAGCGTGTACTTAGGTACTTAAAAGGTACGTCAGACTTTGCTCTAACTTTCCAAAAATCTAAAAAACTTGCTCTTCATGGATACGTAGATGCAGATTGGGGAGGGTCATACGATCGAAAATCCTTTACAGGCTTAATGTTCAAATTAGGCGAAAATATAGTTTCGTGGGAAAGTCGAAAACAAAGATGCGTGGCTTTGTCGTCAACGGAAGCCGAGTACATAGGACTCAGCCTAGCATCGAAAGAAGCTATTTATCTAAAAAACTTGTTACAATGTTTAACAAATGAAAGTTGTAACAAACCAGTGGTTATTTATAACGACAATCAGTCGTCACATACGATAGCTAGGAACAAAATGAATAGCAACCGAACTAAGCACATCGACATACGATATCATTTTGTGCGTGAGGCAATACAAAATGAGGCAGTTGAGCTGAGGTACTTGTCCACACAAGAAATGATGGCAGACATGCTTACCAAAGCCTTACCGGGCCCTAAGCTGAAAGAACTATTAAAGAAATTACCCATTAAGAGGGCGATACTTGAGGTAGGTTAGTGTTTGTTCATGTTCATGTAGTGTTTGTTTATGTGTTAGGAAGTGTTTATTTATTTGTTCGTAAAGTGTTTGTTTGTTTATTTGTTTTAATTTTGTAATGGATAATTTTTTAGTTTAAATGTTAAGGTGCTTGAACATAGCCACAGATTAAGGGGGCGTGTTGGGCAGGTAATCTGGTGGTTGCCAAGACTACTAGTCAATAAGAAAATATATGTTACTGACACTGCACTCTGCTTGTATTATTTTATAATTTCAAACAGATATTTTGTAGTTCAATTATTTATCTAAAGCCTTTTTTTAAGGTATTAAGGCCCGTATTTATAATCAGCTCTCAACAGCGAGTTTGAGTTCGTATCAGAAATGTAATGCCAGTACAAAATCACCTGTCAAATCCGCACTCAATATGGCTCTCAATCTTGAGATCGCTTTATAAATACCTACGAGCCTTAGTATTGATGTTAGGATGGTGCTTAACTTATAAATGGCGAAAACAATCACTGGACAAATAGATAGGTATACAACATGTAACAGAAAGGGTATATGCATCGAGAAATGTGTGAATCTACCCATGAAACTGAACAACTTCCCCTAAGGAACATAGGTCGAAATACGAAAAAAAAAATTTACCTTCCCTTACTAAATGCGCTATCAGCTGATGCTTCTTGTATGGGAGTTAATTTTTTTTTTCGTTTTTCGACCTATGTTCCTTAGGGGAAGTTGTTCAGTTTCATGGGCAGATTCACACCTTTCACGATGCATATACCCTTTCTGCTACACGTTGTAGAAAGATAGAACACTAAGGCATTTCACCAAAACGTTTTCAAGGGTCTTCAGTAGCAGCGATGCTCAAAGTTACAAACAAAATCTCAGCTCAAGACCTGAACGTACCTTATTTCAATGGAAAACAGAGCTACATTTTTCAAAGATTTAAGAAGTGAAAATGAAATCAATATAAAATAGTAAGTAATTTTTTTTAATAGTGCTAATCGAACATAAGATGTCAGCTGAATAGCATATCATAGAAGCCATGTGCTACATGTCAAGACTTACCTCTCTCTTGTGGGTTTCGAGTTTATCGAACCGAAGAACCCTGCTGCCAACCACCTAATAGCACAGCTAATAGGCCTCTGACATGGTTTGTATAACGACCGCTATCCTATCTGAATTCCATCACGACTCAATACTTTGGGAAGGACTGTAACAGCTTATTATTCAAGTACCTGTGCCATCGGGATATTGAGCTCTTTATCATAAACGATACTCTTATTGAATTGCAAATCGAATGTTCGTTATAAAACTAGGAAAATACTAGATACAAATTCACCTTGGAATCTCTAAGAGGACAAGCTTAGGTACTCTATTTAATAACAAGTTTATTGTGGATCGGCGAGAAAGGATTTTGAGTATTTGTTTACCATATCGAACCCTGAAGTCCAGTTTTATGGTAATGAGGGTAGAGACGTAGTAAGCTAACCAGAAAACAGTACTAAGGTATGAGTATATATTTAGCCAACTATAAAGTGTGTTGTTGGTATTAGTAAGGATGATTAAAACTCTGCTGCCATCTGGTAAACCACGTCAGAAAAATGCTTCTCTTCTTCTCATCGAGATAATAAACTCTGAAATAGAAAAAATAAAGTCATATACCACATTAATAATATGGAAGTGAAACTTCTTAAGGCGCGTTGAGAGTAAAATTTCAAGGTCGCGTCACGGAAATACGTCACGCAGGCTGAAACGGAAGTCGAAACGAAATGTCAAAGAAGTTTCACTTCTAACACGTATGCTCGGCACACTCGCTCTTTTATATCTGTGTGAATGTAAATAAAGTTGAGAGTTCTACTGTAATTTTAATTGTGAAAAATAGTCAACAATTAATTTTTAAGAATTTTAAACTGTTTCATTCACAGGTAAAATGGATAAAATTTATAAAATAAAAAATTAAAATTGTAATGTAAAATTACGACCTTAAATAGATGGATGACTTTTAGAAACTCATTTTAAATGTGTATTGAAATAAATAGTCCTCCCGCTGACTCTAATAAAACTGACATTTATTGATGATATTTTCAACCCTAGGCTAAAAACGTTTAAAAGTATTTTTCTGTGTAATTTGGTTTACCTAAGGTTAAAGTCATATATCTCTGACAATTGAAAACTAGCGAAAAAAAGTAAAGTCCAATTTTTTTCACACCAAGAGTCATAATATCATGCTAAATCTTTTATTCATTCATTTTTAATAAATAATCCAAGGTACAATATTATGTACCTAACATAATATTGTTAACCATGCTTAAAAGAACTTATATTTTTATAACAATGAGATCAACTAAACTAAACGTCTGAATATAATAGCAACCATATTTTGTTTCTAAATAAATCAACTATTGATAATTTGACGGTTGTCGCTGACAATTTGACAATGACATTGAAACGACCTTTCAAAATCAATCTGGACTGGACCCATACCGAATGATAAACTTAATTACTTTGACAAAGGGCTGCCCACTACACTAAAGCGAGGATAAATATGGACTCCTGGGAGCTCAAAGGGTTCCGTATAGGAAAGGGTGCAATCTAATTTCAGAAAAAAAGGGTATCTAAAACCCTTTTTGTGACACACTGTACGATAGGAATGAAGAGTAAAATTTTTGTATCATTTAGTTTTTGATCTTTTTGTTTATGAATTTCCTATATCTTAATGATGTAAATTCTGGGTATAATAATTAAATGAATTTTACTTTTTATTAAAAAAAGTAACATAGAGTTTTACATTTGTCAAAGAGATGATGACCATAGTTCTCTAATAATGCGTTATATTACTTTGACAGCCAAAAAGTAAGCCATTAAATTTCTGTTTCTGTATTTCTTAAGACAATGACAAGTCTACTTTAAAAATAGTTTACAAAAGTGTACCTAAGTCAGAGTTTCCCACACCCACAAAGTTTTGACGGTAATTTAAAATCGTGCGTACAGGCTAAGGGCAGGTAGTAAAAATGACTGGCTATCCCCCACATCAGTATGTCTCGCTCAGGTCTATACAAGAAGCGTGGCCGAGCGTATCCGCCCGACACCATCCACTCGCCATTTCACAAAAACCACTGACTATGAACCCGTCTTTCATTTACACTGATCACTGGACAGGAGAAGACACCGTTTAACATATTTGGCGCTATAGGGCGCTTTTCCACTAGACGGCACGGTACCGGCAACGGCGACGACACGGTACCGTCGACGGTATCGTGAAAGATATAATGTATTAAAATCAATGAAATTATATGACACGCTTTTCCACTTGCCGACAGCATGTCATCGATTCCCATAGGTATTGTCACGTGATCGACGCCGTGCCGGTACCGTGCCGTCTAATGGAAAAGCGCCCGTTGGCAGGCATAATCCAAACTAATATTTAAATGAATAAAAACTTGAAGTTCGTTTATTAGGAAGTAACCTAACAATTAAATTCAAAGATAAGCCCTGGAGTTTACAAACAATGTTTAGTCACCAAAACACTCAAGCTACGGGTGGAAATCTAGTTGTTTATAGGATAGGTAAAGAGTATTTAATGACTAGGGAATAAAGGTAATCTTACAAGATTTATATGTCTTTCATAATAGACATACTATTCTCACTTCTTTTGTATATTAGATTTAGATGACCTGTGATTGAACTTTGTAAGCGTTAAAACTTCACGATGAGAAAGCCTTTGTGTCCGATTTTTCGCTCACATCTCGTTTCTTCCCAACCAATAGCGAAGTCTACTCCTATTCTTTCTGTGCACCCTTCTATCGGCCACCCATTTCTATTGACGAAGAAATTCTATTGGTAGATATAATTCCGGGTCGCTTTATCGCTTCTTTATGGAAGGCCCACAAACGATTCACTCCATGGCTTAAGGGGAATAATCAGAAATATTGCAAAAGTTGAGGTAGTTATACTCAGTAACTTTTAACATAACACATGCATAAAAATATAATGTGAAACAAGAGAATGTGCTTGAGAGCATGGTTTGCTTATTTTTTCAATATTTAACGTTTATTTCAACAACCAGAAATGTATTCTTTAAATTATAAGTCAGAATTCCGTAATTTTTACTGAATGTATTCCTCAAATGTTAAGCTAGGACATGGTTTGCTCACTTTTTTTTAAAATTTTGTGTGATATTCGCAATTTTTTGGCGGGACCAATGGACGCAACCGCTACGCTGTGGCGCGCTAATCTAAACGATAAGTCAATGGCGTTACGTACGATTTCTGAACAGCTCGAAATCGATTTGTTATCTGTCACTGATATACGCCTTAAAATGTTTCAAATTGCTGTTTTCAGATCAATAGTTTCCTCTTTTTCTGTTCAAGTGTAAAGGGTTAACGCTATTCAGGAGTAGCAGCTTGGAATCCTTTTGAAAAGTCGACTAAAGAGCTTTTTGTGAGGGTAATAGGTTGCAGGATTTAGGCACGATGAGGTGTGATATTTTATTTGGGTAGGACTGTTAGTACAGCTAAGTTGTGACTTTTCTGTTTGTAATGAGTTTGCCTTTAACTTAGGCTAGAAGTGACCTAAAGGGAAATTAACGTTCCAGCAAGCTTACTCAGAAGCCTTGAAGGAATATTCCACAAAACACGGAACGCAGAGCTGCTTGGTGCCAGATTCTGGCGATATAGGTCCCAAAGTCAGGCGGAGGGCTATTTCCCCTTTAGGTCCATTCGGTCGACTTCCTAAAAGTTGACTTCCCAAAATATTTATAAAAGTCAATGTAAGTTTTCTTTTGAATTTAAAGTGTTTTTATAGGTTTGGACTGATTTCTTACTTATGTTGAGTCAATAGGTAATGTAATCTTTTAGAATCTTAACCCTTTACGGCATACGAGTCCAAATATGACCACAATTTTTTTTATCAGTTATTTTCACTCAGTAAAGGTAACTAAACAAAAATAAACCATCAAAAATGGGTGGTCTTATTTGGACTCGTATGCGTTAATGGTTTAACTGTTACGTTGGTTGGGTTTTGAGAAAAACTCTTTTGGACTTCAAAAAAAATTGACAAACCAACCAAAATTTCAATAATGTGACATATTAGCTTTATTCTTGAAATCTAGAGCAAGCACAAAACTCCTGAGACGTCTTTCTCTTTCGGAAGTATGAATATGTTTCCTTCCGAAGTCCGTTTCTTTGTTAGCACAATCTGAGAATCCAACTTTGTTGTATATGATTATGACACTTGTTTTGGAAACTGTGTTTCGAAACTATCTACATCCATAAATTTTAAAATACCTTCTAACAACAAGCTTGAAATAACTCAAAAAAGAATTTGTCGTTGGAAAATCCAGATTTTGTATTGTATTTGTATTGTATTGTATCTTTTCGTGTGGGTTGAGAGTCGATGTGTGCCTATATCTTTATCAGATTTAATATAAGACCCTATAAAAATTGTGTATTAACCGAGACAATTAACACCAACAATTTAACGTGGCCTGATCTTTAGTAACAGACTGGTCATACAATAGTTTCAGCAAACAAATATTTCAGGCAATATCGCGACCTTAAAATTGTCTTTACTTCATGATTATGAAAGCTATTAACGAAAACTCCTTTAACCATAAAAAAAAAGCTTTATGCAGCACATTAACAAGACATTTTTGCTCTCGCACGTAAAAGTCCCTACTTTGTTTGTCCCATAATTTCAGCGCCGGTCCTTACTTTTCATAAAGGTGCAAACGTTCAGGGACGCACGCAGGGAGGTGGTAACCCATTCATTTGTTTGGAAAATGTTTACGTACAGTGCGACCGAGATATTTTGCAGATTCTTTTCTGCATCTCTTTGCTGCTGCTGACTGCTAAGACATGACAATGACTTTGACGTGACTTATTGGACAATCGACTGTTGAGTTGACCTAGACAAATGGAAGTTATTATTCCAAATATAATAAATTAATATATTTGATTGTCTTCGACCTGTTTCTCTTTTGTTCAGTTTAGAGCGACGCCACTCTAGCTTCATTTCTGTCTACATTGACACCACAACTCCACACTTCCATGCTGGACTGGGAGTGAAAGAAAAACATAGAATGTGATGTGCTAGCTGCATCTCCTCCCGTACATGCTGTAAAAATCAGCTAAGAGAATCGAGAGTTTCAGTGTGTTGCAATTTAGGCGATGGGCTGACAACCCGACACTATATATACATAATCATCATATGTACCAACCCTCGTGGCATATACCCTCCGTTCAGGCATATTTGGCACTAAAATTGGGATAGGTTGTGGTGTCAACATACATACATAGAATCACGCCTTTTTCCCTAATGGTGTAGGCAGAGCGTAAACAACCTAAACATAGGTAGGTCGTTCCGCCACGTCTGACAAGTTTTGAGGGTTATTCCAGATAGATCTGCATATTGCTATTATAGTGACAGGTTGTCAGCCCATCGCCTACATTACAATACTGAAACCCTTGAATCCCTTAGCTGGTTTTTACAGCATGCCCGGGAGGAGATGCAGCTGGCACATTCTATGTGTTTCTATCACTCCCAGTCCAGCATGGAAGTATGACTACTGACCTGACATGCTACTGACTACCTCTCTGTGTCAGGTTGTATACGCTCTTTCATTAGAGAATGCGCAGCTATTGTTTACTTCGCTTTTCAGGCGGCGCTTTGACACCTCCTGTTACATATTCGTTCGTTACGTAACGAATGCGAAAATAACGTGCACTTCGAGTCGTGCTCATTTGGAAACTCGTCTCATTTCGTGCTTAATGTTTCTTACGAGTTTTCTGAGTTTAGTTGCTTGAAATTCGCTATATATTGGGTTAGAGGACTTTGTGTATTTTTTTATTTTAGCGTCATCGACCCACTGCTGAGTGTAGGTTATTTTCGCCATGTACACGCTCTGTCTTTAGGTGATAAAGGCGTGACTTTATGTATGTATGTACAACGATCGTATTTCGTAGTAATTTGTAATTTACTAACCATAATGTGCTTTGTTCCAGGTACGTAAATACTTTTAAGTGCAAAGATGAAGTTTCTCAAATTTTAAATCAAGTAAGTAATTCCAAATATCAAACTGGTTGGAGCTAGAGTATGGTTGATGGTGGCAAGCCCGCTGATCCTTACAAAATGACGGGTTATTTGAAAGATTACAAAGAATATCTTAACTCTCAAAGTTCTTTAAAAAATACAATGACAACTTTCTCTTTGAAACATCCCATTCACCAAGAAAACTCGTACAACCTCAGGCGAAAAACCTATTAAACACCAAAAGGACAGTTTCCCCACAGATCATTATTGCATTTCGCCAACTTGGTACGAATACGAAACTGCACCGAAGTTAGTCAAAGTCGCTTTTCGTCACCGCCCGTAGTTTGTAAATAAAGTTACTAAACTAATTACCTAAATGAAAAGAACTTCCAAATGTATTGCTGGCTTGTTTCTGAAAATAGATTGTTAGGGTGGTTTCATATTGGGGTGAATGTTTTTGTGCGGCCTACTTTCTTTTTTGGCCGACTGCGCGAAGTGAAGGAGGGTATAATGTGTTTATATACGATGAGTTTGCTCTTTAGCGTGCTCAAAAGCCTAACTATAGGCACTGGCATTTCCACACCTTGACGAAATACAGCAAGCTACGTTGCGCCAAGCTCTTATTTATGAAATAATTTAGTTTTTTTTTAAAAGTTACATTTGTTTATTAATTTTTAGGCATCGGCCTATATTACGTTATTTGTAGAGTCAAACAGAAGTATCGATCAATTTTCTTCAGGAAAAGTTGTTCAGTTCAATAGTATAGTTTGATGTTTTCGGGAATAATGGTCGTCCGATTCACACTGTATAGCTGCCCTAAATGTATGATTACCCCAACATTTTCGCTAAGATAAATAGTGGGTAGTTATTTGCCGTTAATGGATTCGATGGTTCTTTTTATTTGTTCGCGACTGTAGCGCCTCTTAATAATTTAATAGCAAAGTTGCTTTCAGAGTTCGGGAAAGCAAGCCTACGTAATATTATGATACTAAAAGTGTTTCAGTCTTATACCAAGTCTTGACAAAAATATTCTCTTAGTTTTTGCTCCGCTATTGCGCCCGCGGCTTGGTGACATTTCCCGTGGGAATCAGATATTTATCACGGTAAATATTAGCCTATGTTATCAGACTGAACGTAGTTTTCTATTGGTGAATGAATCTTTGAAATCGGTCCAGTAGTTCTTAAGCGTATTTGGTGACAAAACTAATAAGTAGGAATAACCAGGTGAACCAGGACTTCCTGATTACACTTAGGCTCGTAATTATAAAGCGATCTCAAGATTGAGAGCAATATTAAGTATGGATTTGACAGGTCGTTTTGTACTGAAATGACATTTCTGATACGAACTCAAACTCGCTGTCACTCTTGAGAGCTGATTATAAATACGGGCCTTAGCTACTTAGCTAAGTATATCGGGTAAAAACTGTAAATAAATCGAGACGTAGATAGGAATAACGAGAAAGCACCTATACCTAGATCGGAACTGCCTCCATGGTTTAGTGGTCTGAGCCGGGAAAGTTGTTCAGTTTCGTTTACTGACCAACCGCTGTCAGTTTGCAAGAAACCGTCCCTTACACCCGTTACAGATATTGTAGTATGCCACACCACCAGGTGGGTAGATTAAGGCTGTGAGAGTGTCAAGCCGGCATTTCAACCCGCGGCTAGGTTTGAATGTTGCGCGTGTGCCCGACAGATTCTATAAAGCCTTTTTCAAAAGCTACGTTCCTAGGGTTGCCACACGTTCAGGTTTTTAAATTCATGTACCTATACAGAAATTAATGAAGAGCCAAGTTGTTAACCCATCATAAAGTATGCATGAATCAAATTTATTCAATTGCTAGAAAATTCATTGCACTGGCTGCTTTTTACTGTAGGAAAATATATTCCTATATGGGTAACAGAAGCTAAACATCTGTATGTTTTACAATCCATACTAATATGAAAGTAACTCTGTCTGCCTGTTTGTTTGTTTATTGCTCTTCCAGATGGTAACTTAGAAACGGACATAGACTACATTTTACTTCGGGAAAATATCTTATTCCCAAGGGAAAACTCATTTAGCGCGGGTGAAACCAAGATCTAAAGGCAAGTAACCTAACATTTTCAGCTATAAGATTATTAAAAACCCTCATCATCATCAGCCACAACAGTCCACTGCTGGACATGGGCCTCCGCAAAATTGGGGGTATATACCACACTTGGCAGGCGGGTTGGTGAGCGCAGTAGAAGTTTTCCATTCACGGGGAACGCTGCTGCCCATTCCCTGGATTTATCCTTTAGTCGCCTTTTACGACAACCGCTGGAAGTGATGGGGTGATGCTATTCTAACCCGGCACCACACGTTTTAACAACCCTACCTAGCGGTAAAAGAACAAATTGTAAAGCTGAAATAGTTCCTGCGTTGTTGGTTATTCTTTATGCTTATGATAAGCTTCGCTTCAAAAGCTCTAAACGTTGATATTTCCCTTTATACTGAAACATTTTTCTAAAAAATATTATTATATTTCATCTCATAAAAACTAAGGGTACTTATTTGTTTTGTTTGTGTAATTTACTCATGACTATCAGTTACAAATGAATTTTTCTATTTTTATGTGTTCAAATCAATTTAAATTCAAATTGAATTACCAAATAACTGTCCAGCAAATGCCTTTTGCAGTCTGGAAGCTACCGATCCCAACCTCTGTCAACACGAGAAGTGCCGGGATACTTGGCAAAACTTCTGGAACTTTCTCGAATGTTCTCGAAATTTCTCCAAGGATTTCTGCACGATTTTGTTCGGTAAGATTCCTACCCTTAAATTCCCCACCAGCTGACAGGCTTAATTGAACCCCGATACCTTATCGCGTCTGGGAAATTATGTTGCGAGGTGTTGCCAGCTTTACCCCTAGTACTATTATATATTCTGTGGCTTTACCGCTACTGGGGTGTCAGAAGGATTGGCAATCGGTTAAGTTAAACTAAACCGTTTTTTTGGATAAGTAAGTGCCTCTTATTGGACTGAAAACGGTAGACAATAGTCAACGGTCTACCTATTACGTTTCATGAGATACCTACAGCCTGCAGACAGACAGACAGATGGACGGACAGCGAAGGCATATGGATAGGGGTTCTTTCACCCTGTGGGTACGAAACCATTATAAACTGTCTTAGTCCAGTTATACCTACTTAAGAGTAGGTAATAGGAATCGAGGATTCCGATGTATTACAAACAAGCACATAGTTAGTTTATGTGTGGGATTAGAGCAATATTAATATCCCTGTCATATTAACAACTCAAACTACTTTATTACAAAGCATTTATTTATGTTTTAGTAGGAGATGGGCTCTCCTAATGTTTTACAATTAGTGCTACTTAATTTGTAGGAGATGGCAACATTCTTTGGCAGTATTCAAGATATTTAGTACTGACAGGGCTCTGTAAGTACTCAGCGGTTTTAAGTAATAGATTACACAGCTTCTATCTAAGTGTCCGATACTTCTTTATTACAAGGAATTTATAAAACTTCTTTGAAAAGATTTGTTTGAAAAATAAGGTCCATAAATATTGACATCGAGTAAATTTTAGTTTCTTAGGTAAATAATAAATTAATGATCAAATACAAATAGCGAGAGATAATGAGGTATAAAATAAACAAAACTCCAATTCGAATGAACGACACAAAATTGCTCTAAGGCATAATTATCATTAAATAATTTATTGCGGAAGCTTCCACGGCGGACAGCTTTTAAAAAAAAAAAGCCTTTGCAAGTTCCTAACAAAAGACACAATCTAGAATATTCTAGAAAATAATATAAGACAAGGCATGAATAGAAAATTTCAAACAATACTCCGGCAAAATTGCATTTTATTCAGGAAAATGCGGAAAGGTGAAATTACTATGAATTTCTACCCGACGGCGCGAGACAAAGATAGGTGTTCGGCGCGGCAAGGAACTGCTTGAATAGTTCAATATAGTCTGGCTTCGGGTTTTAGAAGGCACGATATTCACACACATATAGTCACGCCTGTATACCTAACGGGGTAGGTACAGTCAAAGCCTCATAATAGGGGGTTATCTTCACGTCTTATTACCAGTTTTGAGAGTCATTTTAGAAAGAACTGACTGTGTATTGCGTAAAGTGTCCAGCCCATTGCCTTAATTTCAATAAGTAGGTACACTAAAGCTCTCTACTGACTTTCTATTCAGTATGCCTGGGAAGAGATGCAGCTCAAACATTCCATGTTTTTCTAGTTTAAAAGATTGTTTCACGGTGAAACTTATATATTTAGGTAAATGCTTAGAAACCGAGGGGCGAACTTGTTGATGATAAAGTCACAGATTACTTATAAGGCGGCGGTCGATAAAGTTATCTCGTCCAGCCAAAATCTAGAACAAAGTTATATGATGAACCCTTTACAAATGGGTGGCGTATCTAAGTCCGCGCGCTGAGGCGTAAAGTCTGGCGGTTCTTCGTCAACTGAACCCGCGATAAACTGGTCCCGCGGGACGAGTTGACGAATCATAAAATAAATAATATTTAGTATTCGTCAACTGAACCCATTTTAAGTTTGCATAGAAAGACCCCAAAAAGTATAGTTATCATTATAAGGAGCTTTTTCTATGCACACTTAAAAGTGGGTTCAGTTGACGAATACAAAATATTATTTATTTTATGATTCGTCAACTCATCCCGCGGGACCAGTTTATTGCGGGTTCAGTTGACGAAGAACCCAAGTCTGGCGGTCACTAAATCATGCCGTGTGAGACCAACCGCTAAATTAGACCCGATTCCAATATGGCCGCCATACTCTACAACAGATTGATGAGGGTTTTAGAAATATCGACAATAAAGGGCAGATTTCTGAAACTTTAGAAGCTCTTTTAACAGGTTTAGGTTAACTGCCTCCTTGGTCTAGTGGTCTAAGCTGTGGGCTTACGATCCGGAGGTCCTGGGTTTGATTCCCAGGGGAGGAATACAAAGTTGATATTTGCCAATTTATCACTTCGTGAGGTTTTCCCCAGTTTGGTTAGGACATTGCAGGCTGAATCACTTGATTGTCCGAAAAGAAAAAAAAGATTCCGTGCTTCGGAGGGCACGTTAAGCCGTCGGTCCCGGTCGCTGTCTTTGATAGTGGTCGTTACTGAAACCATGTCAGAGGCCTATAGCTGTGCTACTAGGCGGTTTGAAAACTCTGACACAAGGGTTTATCGGGTCGTTGTTCGACTCGAAAATCCACTCGCTAAGAAGAACAGGTTTAGGTTTATTATGAAGCCTGTATGATTATATTTGTTTTTAGAGTAAGATTTTTTTAGTGCTGCAAGTGCAAGGTCCAGAAGACAGTGCAGCAGCCGGTTGTGTTGCATTCTTAGCACTTCCCGGTGTCACGAAGGTTTTAAGATCATACGTATGGAAAACAATCAACATCAACCTATTATGACCTCTAACCTATTAGTTTCTTCCATGCTGGACTGGAAGTGATAGAAAAACATAGAATATGCCAGCTGCATCTCCTCCTGGGCATGCTGTAAAAACAAGCTAAGGGATTCGAGGGTTTCAGTGTATTGCAATTTAGGCGATGGGCTGACAACCCTTCACTATAGCAATATAACATTATCATCTGTAATAACCCTCAAAACTTGTTAGATGTGGCGGAACGACCTTTGTCTAGGTCGTTTTTTTGCTCTGCCTACCCCATGAGGGATAAAGGCATGATTTTATGTATGTATGTATGTAACTTATTAGCTTAGGTAATAGACACTGAGACCTACGACCTAAGTATGTGACTTTTTTTAGCTGTTATTTTAGGGTTTTTGAACTTAATGTCAATTCTTGAAAGTTGTCAAACTCTGGAGTGATGGGAGTACGAGATGCCGCCTCTGTTTAATATATTTTTCCCTCTTTTCGTACGGGTTTCGCACCTTAATAGAGCAATGTCAAAGGCTGGTGCGGGATCAATATCAACCAATTACTGCGTTGCCCGGCGCCGGAGCAATTAAATTGCTTTTTTTTTCACTTTTACGCCTTTGCATTTTATTTTCAGATGGATTTGGGTCGAGGTTATGGGCTCAAAGAGTTAAATACAAAACTGAAAAGAAATGTTGACTCACTGTTGGATTACGCATTTCAGATTATTTAAGTTTTTATTTATTGTAGAAGAAAGAAAGATTACTTCATTTATATTTCAGAGGGTAGTGAACAGATAAATAAATACGAAATAACAGCTAATACAAAGAAAAAGTGCAAATTGCTAATTGAATTCCTCGTAAATTGGATTTCAAACAAGCTTATCTAGTATTTTCAATATTCAATAGATTTATTTTTATATTCAATCAGAATATTTGCGATCCCAATAACTTATTTAGTTAATCACTTTTTAAATGATTGATGTGTATTAAAAACTATCATAATGGATTACCAAATAATTTAGCGAAATATAAGTTCGTACTTAATTATTACTTTTGGACGTAACTTCTTTAATTTATGGGTTATAGATGATTCATTATTTATTACAAAAGTGTTATTGAATAAAACGAATCATCATAACGATTACATAATCAGCCACAACAGTCCACTGCTGGACATGGGCCTCCCCAAAATTGGGGGTATATGCCATACTCACCACGCTTGGCAGGCGGGTAGGTGAGCTCAGTAGAAGTTTTCCATTCACAGGGAACGCTGCTGCCCATTCCGAATACAAAGATTATTTCAATGTTAGATTCAAAAACTGAAGTTATAAAAGATGAGCGTTTTTTTCGTCTTTCTTTAAATTTTTTAACAGTTTTCATAATATGAGTGCAGAACTGCAGAAAAACGACTTACAAAAAGAAAACAGATTTAAAATAATGTCGGAAAACGTACGATCTTGTCAGTCCAAAGTTATTTTTATGCTTTTTCCTTCCCCCCTAGACTCCATTATCCATTAAAATTTTGTTTCTCGTTTTCGGCGCATAACCGGTTTTTCTGAAGACCGTAAATTTGTCTGCGACCGGCCATAACGGTATCCGGGCGCAGACTGCGGCCACCCTAATAATTCCCAACTAGCAAAATTGTGCAAAATCGCAAGATCTTATCGCTACATTGAGATATTAAAGTTGTAAATAAGTAACGCTTATGGCTGCTAGTGATATATATGTGATATGAGACACCAGATAGCTGTATAACAATATACAGCCTAATTGGGATTATAACCTACGATATAAACGTTTACATAGCTGCCTTTTACATTACATATAACACTGTTGTAAAATAGTATACTCAAAACCTCAATTAGAGCAGTTATGTTGTATATTAGTGTTTTCATGATACTACTATAACGCAAATATGAACTTATGTGGCTTTGCTATCATTGATATATAGCCAGTGTTATATTAGAACCTTTGCAGCTAACTAGTGATATAATAGATGTCACAGTAGCTGTTTTATCACAGATATGCTCTATATGTATATCCACTATCGCTTGCGTTATATTAATGATAACTGAACCTTTATTACCACTCAATAGATGTAATGCAGCATAATATATTTCTCATTTATCACTGGCAATATATTAACTTTCTTATCTCTAATATAACGCTAAAAAGATGCATATTTATTCAAAAATGGGCGTATATGTCACCTTTCTGCTGCATATTGGATTTCTTGACATCAAATTGTAGCAAAACATTATTTTATGGCTGACGGTGACGATATTTTATTTCACAAGTTTTTATTTTTCCAAGTTTGTGCAAAAACATGGATCAAAAATGGAGTAATTACAAGAAAGGTGGGTCTTATAAACGCAGAAGAAGGGAAAGAACATTGAATTTACCGGACTATATCAAAGGTTTATTTAATTTGAACCTGAGGAACCCTAAACACCGTAATGGCGGCGAGATGTTGTATATCTTCTGGTTAGCAGCTCCCTTAACTCTAATTAGTTGTATATAGATGTCTTTGCAAATACCTAATTAATAAAAATATTTAAATTTTAATAAATATTATTAATTCGAGGGGGGCATTAAAAATACAGTAATAATATGGTACCCATTTATCAGTAAAATTGCAAGCGCATATGAATTTCACCTAAAACCTAAAATATACGGTCAATTTTTACCGATGGATTTCAAGATGGAGGAAATTATAAAGATACTTACCAATATTATTGGTTTTAATTTAATAAAATCCTGTCAGAGTTCCAAATCAAGCACAAGTCCGCACAAAACAAAACAAGTGTTATTATAGAATCCCAATCAACAATTTGTAATCAAATTATTGTAAATCAGCGTTAGCTGCGACCCTTCTGTTTCCTAATTGTGACACAATTGAATTTTTGTCACTGATTTAACACCAACTAGCTCAGAAGGACACAGATATACAAATGATTTGTTTCCCGGTAGTCCTAAGCGGAGCTTTAATATATCTAATATATCTCCTAATAGCGATTAAAGTGGGGCCAAATTCGCATGATATAAGCTTGTTTACAATAGATATGCGACTGTTTCTACAGCTGATATACAGCTAATAATAGCTGTATATCGAAAATTTTGCTAGTTGGGTTGTTACTGGACACATCCGGCATTATGATATAGCTGCCACGATTTACGACCAAGCGGGAAATATGGGACGAAATAGGATTCAAGATCCCGTTAATTGGTAAGACTTGTAGGTGATGAAATATAGAGAAAGACAGAAATAATAAGGTCTTAACAATTATTTTAGCCAGTCGAAAATAAACTAACGAACGATATATAACCTGGGCCTTTTCAAGGATAGAGTGAATAGGCATTATCTAGGCTAACATGCTCCATCATCGTCTGTATCATCACTTCCCATCAGGTGAGATGGCAGACAAATGGTTTGCCTATTATTAATTTAAAAAAAAAAAACAGGATTGCATGCGCATTAGCTTTTGGTCACTAGCAAAAAGTCACCCTTAAAAGTACCAACTTTTCTTTCGGCAATCCGAATGTTTGGTATTTGAACGGAAACTGGGGCATCATTGCAATTTCAACTCCTTTCGACGTTAACCCAAACATTTATTACCAGTAGGTATTGTTCTGCACAGTGGGTCTTTACCGAAAAACCGCTGGACAAAAAATAACACCGCGTAGGGCACAGTGTTTTGGCTCGTGGCCAAATGACGCCGTACTTTTAATTGATTCAGCTTTTGCTTTGGTCTCGAATTTCGCCCACTGTGCAGACGGTTCGATTACAAATTTGAAATTGGTTATAGAATGGTTTGGCAAAGTTTCTGTTTTCATCCCTACGAAGAGGATTTGGCGGCCATTTTGGATAGGGGGCGCCGAAATATATACGTAAAGTATCCTAAAAAGTTTACACCGCACAGCACAATACAAACTGACACGAGGTAGATATGTTTTTTTAGTACCTATAGTAAGTAGGTATATTTCGAATGATGGCAATCCCAATTTTTTCAACACCACCAATTCTATCATCAATCAATATCATCAACCAAACTGCACCTATGTTATGTATAACTAAAACTGTGCGGCTCTATTCAACGGATGTCTCGAACTTTACCGTTTTAATTGGTAAAAATCCATGGGCAGGATTATGCTGGTATCCAAAAGATTTATACTGCTTATAATTCTATGCTACCTAAGAACATAAATTATCTGCAGAAAATATTACATCGTCAACGTACGCATCCTCTTCTTTATGCAGCGTCAGGCCCCCTTCTTATCTGTCTACCGCACTACCTTGGGTCTACCTATACTTGTGCGTATAGGAGCCTGTCTGGTCTTCACAATGGCGAGGGTCCTAAAGTCACTTCCAGGTGGGGAGTTGAATACTTAAACGGCTCCCCTTGAAGGGGGTGGGGTAAGGTAGAGATTGTTAGCGTATGCATTTATGTGTTTGCAAAGTCAGCTTTATTTCATTAGCAAATCAGCGTTTAATGTCTAGCTAAACGTATTTGATCGGCAATAAGTTATATTTTTTCTCCTGGCAGAGAAATAAAATGGTGGCATGATGAATATGATGCCTTCTAAAGAAAGTGGATGAAAATTGCGCACACATTAAATACATACATAATCACGCCTTTATCCCGAACGGGGAAGGTAGATCGTAAGCGACCAAAGAAAATATTGACAAGTTTTGAGAGCAATTTTAGACTGAAATGTGTATCTAATAGCTATAGTGACAGGTTGCCAGCCTATCGCCTGAATTGCAATACACTGAAACCCTCGAATCCCTTAGCTGGTTTTTACAGAATGCCCGGGAGGAAATGCAGCTGGCACATTAGGAATATGTTTTTCTATCTACCAGTCCAGTCCAGTATGGAAGCAGAATTTGAATCAGTGGAAACAATGACGGGAGAAAATCCTTATCTTAGCAGTATCATCATCATCAGCCACAACAGTCCACTGCTGGACATGGGCCTCCCCAACATTGGGGGTATATGCCATACTCACCACGCTTGGCAGGCGGGTTGGTGAGCGCAGTAGAAGTTTTATCCATTCACAGGGAACGCTGCTGCCCATTCCCTGGATTTATCCCTTAGTCGCCTTTTACGACACCCGCAGGAAGTTATGGGGTGATGCTATTCTAACCCGGCACCACACGGGTAGCAGGGATATCATATCAGTATAAAATAACTAAATCCTTTAACTTGCACCACCCACAAAGCAATGCACACCACACGTAGGGAAGAAAGGCAGTTGACGTCACCTGAAAGATTAATCTTACATTGAAATTGTTTTTTTGTGCACTTCTCCTTACCTTTCTTGCATTTGACATTGATGTGACGCGTTGAGGGTAGAATTTTGAACATGTCTTACGCTGAGTGAGTTAGAAATGCAATGCTATAGGGCAGATTTATTTAATTATCTACCACATTTCCGTATCGCAGGCAGGTTGTAGAGTGTTGTTGGGTTGGCTGTGGGGTATGTATACATGCGGGGTGTAAGGGACAGCTTACCGCAAACTGAACAACATACGTTAGGTATTTTTTTCAGGAAATGAAAAAATAAATCGACTTTCCCCTACAAAATGACCACCTCGATCAGACAACTTGTATGGAAAAGCCAATTTTATTTTTTCATTTCCTGAAAGAATTTCCTGGTGAAAGTTGTTCAGTTTTGTTGACTGACCAACCCCTATCAGTTTATATCTGTCCCTTACCTTACATCCGTTATTTTGATCATTTTAGGGTGAACTATTTTTGCATAGAATCAAGTCGCCATCCTGAAAAAAAAAAAAAAAAAAATAAAAAATCAGGACACAGATTAAATACTAAAACCACTACAAAGCCCTTTTTCCTCTCGTTTATTTGAAAATAGAACCTAATAAACCCTTTATGCACTTTAGCTTAGCTCAATAGTATTAGCGTAGCTGTAAACCGGTTTGTACCAGAAACAGGAAATTTCAGCTTTAAAGGGGAATTTTCATGTGAAAATATAGCGCGCCACAGACTTATCAACTGTGGACGCGGTTTCACACTTTAATTTATCCACTAACCATGTCTTAACGTTCCACCGATCTAAGCTAGCGATACGATTGGGACGCAGTGTTTTCAATATGACTTCTTATGTAGGTAGGTAGCACTTTATCCGTCGGGAGAACATAGGTAGATATGGGTCTCGTGGCCAGGGCCTCAACAGTAACAATTTGTGTGATTTGGAAATCTGGAGTGCTATTTTAAGATGTTTTCCTATTTATATTAAAAATGCGAAAGTTTGGATATTTGCATGTTTGTTAATCAATCACGCTTCAACCACTGGACGGATCGAGATGAAACTAAGCACACATAAAGATCCTGGAATAAGACATAGGGTACTTTTCACCTAAATTTCCACGGGAGAACTCATTTAACACGTGAGAAACCGCGAACGGAAAGCTAGGTTATTAATATTTTTTTAAATTACAAATGCGAATCCGCCTACATTATCATGTTTTCTTCAGAAAGTTTTAAAATAATAAGCGGAGTCTAATAGATGTGAGGTCTTTGGACGTGGCAGAGAAAACTGTGTTATCGGCGCGTTGTAATATCCGTTGTAGCGTACCGTACTGTACTAGGTCATACGTTCAGGCATCAGCAGATAGTTTGTTACAAAATGGGTTGCTTTACCTGAAAACTGCTTTAACTGCCTCCGTGGTCTAGTGGTCTGAGCCATGGGCTTACGATCCGGAGGTCCTGGTTTCGATTCCCAGGGGGGGAACACAAAGTTGATATTTGTCAATTTATCACTTTGTGAGGTTTTCCCCCAGTTTGGTTAGGACATTGCAGGCTGAATCACCTGATTGTCCGAAAAGAAAAAGGATTCCGTGCTTCGGAGGGCACGTTAAGCCGTCGGTCCCGGTCGCTGTCTTTGATAGTGGTCGTTACTGAAACCATGTCAGAGGCCTATAGCTGTGCTACTAGGTGGTTTGAAAACTCTGACACCAGGGTTTATCGGGTCGTTGTTCGACTCGAAAATCCACTCGCTAAGAAGAAGAAGAAGACCTGAAAATATTTATGTATGTGTAAATGTAATTTTGATTTAAGTATCTGATCTATTGGCTACATATCTATGTCTAGAATGAGGATCACTGCCCCTGCTGAAACGTCCGCCAAACATGACGAGAAAGACAATTCAAAATATTAACCGCAAAATCTACTTCAACAGCACAAATACGTCAAAAGCATGTCATCCAACAACAGTTATACAGTTACTTTATTCCTTATCTTGCCACTAAAAAGCTCGTACCAGTCAACTGCCTCCGTGGACAAGTGGTCTGAGCCATGGGCTCTCGACCTGGAGGTCCTGGGTTTGATTCCCAGGAACACAAAGTTGATATTTGTCAATTTATTACTTTGTGAGATTTTCCCCAGTTTGGTTAGAACAATGCAGACTGAATCGCCTGATTGTCTAGAGGACACGTTAAGCCGCGGGTCGCTATCTTTGATAGTAGTCGTTACACAAAACCATGCCAGAGGCCTATTAGCTGTGCTATTTAGGCGGTTTAAAAACTCTGACACGGAAAACTTTAACTCGAAACCCACTCGACAGAAAAAGAGAGATTCCTTATCTTGCCATTGCCACTAAAGCTCGTATCAGTCAACTGTCCACACATCGTCGCCTGACAAACATTTCGACTTATAGATAAGCATTTATGACATCTGCTTTTGGGTAAACAGCTTGTATGTGCTTATCGGGTTAAAGTAAGATTTCTTCAAGATTTTAGTGTTCATTGCTGCTTCATACTTGATCTCAGTCGCTGATTCAGATTTATAACTAACTGTAGTTTCATGGCATGGTTCATCATTGAGATTTGCTATTTTAATCTACCTACTTACGTAGCTTTGCGTAGCTTCCATGCTGGACTGGGAGTGATAGAAAAACATAGAATGTGCCAGCTGCATCTCCTCCCGGGCATGCTGTAAAAATCAGCTAAGGGATTCGAGGGTTTCAGTATTGTAATTTAGGTGATGGGCTGACAACCTGTCACTATAGCAATATACAGATCTATAGGTATTTGGAATAACCCTCAAAACTTGTCAGACGTGGCGAAACGACCTTTGTTTAGGTCGTTTACGCTCTGCCTACCCCATTAGGAATAAAGGCGTGATTATATGTATGTATTGTTTTTGCACCTACTATGGTTTAATGTTTTTTTTTTCCGTGGAAGTAATAAAGTGTTAATTCTTATTAACGTAGACTTTTCATAACTTAGATCAGTCCAGTAAGTATTTCAAACACACAAAGGGTTCTTATTTATAGTGGGTACCTTTTATAGGTACCTTTAGGTACCTTTTACCTTTTTTAGGTACCTATTATGATGATGACCTTTTATTGTAGAAAAAACGGAAGTGAGCTTAACATTTCGGTTGATGTCGCCTTAGCAACAGAATATAGAATCGTTGTGTGCTTACCTAAACTCGATCGCCTACGCTTCCTAGAAACGGTTTTAATGTAAATAACGGTGTATCTTTTGGGTAATACTTCTGAAAACCTATAACTGTATTATAATTAACCTAAAATATTAGGTACTTGGAATTGAATAGGAATATATTTAAAACGCGAGGATCCTTTCCTTATCGATTTGGATCAGGCTGATACCTAGTAAAAATTGCCTAAAAAGTAAGAGGCATTTTAGCCACAATTGACAACTATTTAGTCAAGAATCCACTCATGACGATTAATAAATAGCAGATCAATAATTCGCCTCTCAGGATTGTCCGCGGTAGCTCAGTTGGTTTAGAACGTTGGGACGGTATTCTAAAGACGCAGGTTCAAATCCTGTCTGCGGTTGAGATTTTTGATTTGTTGTTTCTCATATTTTACTTAGTCACAAATTATTTCATAGAGACAGGTTGTCAATTACAAAAAAAAAATGGGTTCTAATGTAGAGCTGCCAAACTTGAATTTGAAATTTCTTGGCCCTTAAACAGACATCACTCGCATATCATCACCCCCTCACATTGACTGAGCTTTGACAATGGTGGCAATGTGAAGGGTCCAAATGCTTCACATTTTGACTACTCCGTCCCTTATGTAGAGGAAAAAGGGTAAATAAGAGCCCTTTTGTCACTAAATATATAACGCGTTTGAAGCCTTGCTCCAACCTTACTTGAGTGTTTAACACTTTACGTGCCAAGCAAGCGACACAATGTGTTGTATCGCTATAACTTAATTGGCTCTTCGATCATTTGTTTTGTTAAAGCATCTTATAGGGCATTAGCTGAAAAACAGTGTTGCAGAAACTACTATACTGTTCATAGAAACAAGAGCTAGACAAATAAAGTTGTTTCATATTTATTTATTTATAGTTTATTGTACACACGAAAAACACAATACATAAGGAATAACGACACAACAGGAACAGCTTATTTCTACTAAGAAATTTCTTCCAGCTGACCAACGGAAGTGAGACTTTAATTGAGAGGCAGATTAGGCGTAGTATAATACTTATAAATATGTCATAGGTAAGTATTGTGTTACTTATTTTATTTACATTTGTTTTTCTTTTTAGAGGCCAGGGTAAGAAAGATATTCTGTCTACAGCATTGATTTATTCTAGGGCAAAAAAAAGGATTTTACCAGGAGGCAGCGGCATTTTTTTTAATTAAATTTTATTTAAAATTGTCATGGAAATGGTACTGAAAGATTCTCCTGAGTAGTTAAAGTGTCAAGGGTTTTCAATGGCATGCCTTCAGGGGGGCTGTTAAAGGTTTTTTAATGGCACCCTAGAGGATCGCATACTTAACATTCGGATTGGTACTTTTGGTAGGTATATTGCCGTGTCCTAAAAAGATTTTTTGTTCATGAAATATATTTTTTTTATTGATTCCTTGTAATATATTTGACGTGAATCATGTCTTGTTGTATATTGCCGTAATTGCAAGGCCCCTCTACTTTCATACTGGCTTTTACTATAGAAACAAAAATAGTACTAAAAACATATACAACGTGTAACAGAAAGGGTATATGCATCGAGAAATGTGTGAATCTACCCATGAAACTGAACAACTTTCCCTAAGGAACATAGGTCGAAATACGAAAAAAAAATTTTGACTTCCCATACTAAATACGCTATCAGCTGATGCATTTTGTATGGAAGGTAAATTTTTTTTTTTCGTTTTTCGACCTATGTTCCTTAGGGAAAGTTGTTCAGTTTCATGGGTAGATTCACACATTTCTCGATGCATATACCCTTTCTGTTACACGTTGTATAGTACTTATAACATAGCTTTTTATCTATACCACACAGTTCTACATGGAAGTAGTTAAATATGAGTGAAATTCATTGCTTCAAAATAACTGAAATTGTGTACCTAATTTTTGTGCCAAGTTCAAAGCTTTCAATATACAGCTGATCGAAACATACAAGTACCTGGAAATAAATCAATAACGTAAAATTTTCCAGGAAACATTTTTCCGCCGTTTGATCTTCAAATTCCCTATCTACATCTTATACGATACACATATTATTTAATTTTCCATCATGCACAGAGTAAATAACTCTTTTGCAAAGGAACGAGCAATTTCATAACTTTTTTAAATAAACATGTATTATACGGTAATTGGTTATTGAAGATGAAATGAGGTGTTATGATTTTTTTACGCTGCTCTGTGGTTCTTAAAATTTTAATTTTGGCAATTTCCAGGAATACGATATTTTATTTTATTATAGATTGATCTGAACATTGCTAGTTCGTATTTGATCCATTCAAGTTATCGTCATAGAGTTTATTTTCTTGCAATTATGATGTATGTACATTTTCTTATTGGGACTCTAAAAAATGTGTACCGGGTCGCCTTAAAAAAAATTTGACAGCCACTGGCCCTTCAGATCTCATCTCACCACGTACGTTTAGGGCCACGTATCACGCAAGACTCATATTAAATCGTATCAAATTTTCGTTCACACATAATAAAACACATTACAAGACCGTCTGTCACACCGACGCGTGGCAAAGTAGGTCGCGATGGGCGGACGCGATAAATAAAACTGTGTGTGATTAATGGGGTGTATGATAAAATTTTACTAAATTTCGTTGATTATGATACCTACTTGATTGTGGGATCAATGCAAAATCTCTAAACTGTGTAGCTAACAAAACCGCATTTAATAAAAGATTAAAGACAAAGAGTTTTCAGAGATCTTTTTTGGTCAGTCCCAGAGATTCTTATTCATAACATAATATTAGGTTTCAACTGTTATAACACATGAGTATATTTATTTATTCATCATTACGAGATGGTGTGACAACATTCAGGTTTAGGTTCCTACACACCCCCAAAAGCAATCTCTCTTCAATTTCACACACATTCGAACATTTTGAATTTGATTTATTAATAGACGTAGGAGGTATTCAGGGTGATATGGAAATAATACTTTCGGCTCATTTAGCAATAATCTAATGAGAGATAGATATATATTTTTTTAAACTTATTTTGGATAAATTTGATTAGAGAATCATTTTTATGGACTGAACTGAAAAGAATAAGAGCGGCTACTCTATCAAACTTTTCCACGCCGCGTAGTGGTTCTTCTTAGCTGGTTTCTTAGCAAGGATCCCAGCATCTGCGAAACTTGACCACGTTGCTCCCTAACTATCATATTATAGCGCACATAGATGGCGCCACATGAAGAAACAACAGTCCTGAAACGCGGTATCGAAGTTTGCACGGCGATCTGCATATATAAAACTTACAAACTAGTCCAGTGGGACCTCGGTCCCCTGGTCACAACACCCGACCAGGTGGGTAGCTACCCTTTTCCCATCCGTCATCACTCGGCCAACTGGCCTCTCAAGGTAACTCTCCTAAAATATTAATTGAGTTCTCGGCTGTACGTACATAGCTTGTCAAATTACACTACGGTGTGAACACAGCCGTAATAACCGGGTGATGAATTCCGAATGTTTCGCATAGATCGAAAAAAAAACGCCTGTGATATAAACATTAGTGAAATTGAAAATGTTATCGGAAATTGGAAATAACTCGCGATATTACCTTCGCACGTCTGGAATGTGATTTCGATCGGGGAATTATTAGATGATCACGATTCTTTAAATAGATTTTTGAGGGACGATGATTTTTCAATCTGATTCTCAGGAGCATGCCTTTATGGAATCAACTTTCAATCTTTTAGTTCAGTTATATCAATTTCTAGTTGAAAATATGCATCCACTTCTTAAGTAGGTTTTTCGAGTCTTATGATCCTTGGTGTCAGAGATTTTAAACCGTATATTAATAACAAATAATAGGCCTTTGACATAATTTGTGTACCGACCACAATAACACATTGACCGGGACTGTTCGCCGTGCTCTCTGAAGCACGAGCGCTGTATGTAAGCAATAAAATAAATGTAATATCCAAAATATGCTACCTACGATGCATGAGTTCAAATTATCACATAGTAAATTCATAATGTCTACCCTCGTACAAAAGGTTTATTGACTCAACTAGTATAATGAATAATATTCACAAAGCGTTGTTACCGTCCCAACAATACGCATTTAAAATTTACGCAGATTTTCAATTAGGTATGCAGATGACAAACCACACACAAGTATTGTTATTCATTAAATTTAATGAACTGAGCGATAAAATTCATTTGGATATAAGGGTCACAAAATATATTATTAATTCTCGGAAAAATACCTTTGAAGGTTCAATCACTTAGCCTTATAACAATAATATTTATTTTATATTTATTATTCTTTCTTTTTCACACCTTGTCCTTTGATTAGTATTATTTCCATTAGTATTGGTTTTTGTGTTATTATTTTTTGTCATGTCTACAGTAATTATAACTTTTGATACGCTTGTCATTGCAAGTTCTTGTCAAGGTTTTTTAGGATATTTTAATTCATATCCTAGAGCTCAAAAGTGGTCACTTTTCCGAATTGATTAAGACATAAGGCACAAAAACGTTAAATCCTCCGCGGAGGCGTGAAAATACTAATTGAGTTATTAAAGATTTAGCAGTTATTATATAAAGATTTTTTTCTCGAAACTAACTGGTGTGTAATATGGCTTATAGTGTTCACATTATCGTGATCAGTTTTGATATACGTGCATTTTTATTATGACAAGTACAATATTTATTTTTACCTTTGCTATGGAATAGTAAATCCTATAATTATTACTGCGAAATAGGTATTATACATACATAAAGTCACGCATTTATCCCTTACGGGGCATGCAGAGCGTAAAACGTCTAGTAAAAGCGTTTTTTCCATACATCTGATAAATATTGAGGGCAATTTCAGATCGAAGCTAGTGACAGGTTTTCAGCCCATTGCCGAAACACACTGTAACCCTCGAATTCCTTTTGCTGACTTCTACAGCATTCCTGAGAGGAAAGGTAGCTGGAACATGATCTGACTTTGAAATAGTATAACTGGTAGAATAAAAAACCGCACAGCCTTTTTGTACTTTTGACCTACCCTGTCGTAGTTATTTAGGAATCATAAAAATATTACACACCTAATTTGTGCAGTTGAGTGTGCACATAGATTATTAAATTAGCTATCATTCATAAACTTAGGTTCATTAATTTCACTAAGGTGCAAAGTTATTCAGTTTCTTTGCAAAGTCTGAATACTTGAGATAGAATATTTCGAAAAGATTTTTTACTTTCATTAGACATAAAATTTGAAATGAACTTCATAATATTTGTGAAAAGCCAGTGACAATATTTGATAAGTTAGTAAAACTCTGTTTTGCACAGAATTTTGTAGTAAAAAATAGAATACTTTATTTTTTAATTACTGTGTTCAGTATTCAAGAATTCAAGAACAATACTACCTTTGTAAATTATTTTGGAAATATGAGTGAATGAATATTGGCAGTTCAGAAAATTAACTTTTTAAATAGATAATATTTTTCTGAAAACGGATAAAATGGATTTGCAACATTAAGTACCTATAATTATTTTAATTTTTCAACCAGTTTTCATTTAAAATAGGTCAATGTTTTAATGATCCTTGTATTTAATTTCCTTCCGAACAGACCTGAATAAAAATATGCAGTTAACACTTTTACTGCGTAGAGCTATACTTCTTTTCCACATTTCACCAAAAAAAGAAATTATTAATATAATAATTTTCCCAGATCTCTTTCTCTGATCTGATTTCCGCAACCCAATTTCCGAAACCAGACCCAATCTTAGATTAGGCTTTCGCCAGGTTAGTGGCCAACCCAGCTGCCAGAGTTTTCAAGACGCGAATGCTTAGCAGTCCTCTGACATGGATTGACGACTAATATCTATGATATTAACCGGGACCAACGCAACAGTAACCACGACTAGCAGTGAACGTGTCGAAACGTCGATGTCGAGTGAAATACTTCAATTCGGTTCAAAGGCACGAATTTTTACGATTGCTGTGGGAACGGGTGGTCGTAAAGAGAGATTTTTTTATGCTGGTGGATGTATGTTACACCGAAGCGAGCATATTTTTTTTTTGACACGAGCTTAAACGTTTCATAAACCACGAGCAACTAAAATATTGTTATTATATCTTTTTATGTTGGTGTAGGTTCAGTCTTCCGAGCTTTGAGTAGGTAAAGCGATGAGAAAATTATAGAATTTACATACATTCTTCTCCTACCGAGTATACTGTAACTGTATAAGCTAGTAGAGATACTAATGATTTCTAATAATGCATTTTAGGCGATATGTAGACTATCAATCACAACAGCACAGACCTAGTTATCTGAAATATCCCTTAGACGAATCCATTTTTTTTTTAACATCGGAGTTAAATTAGGCATAACTTTATGTGGATCAATTCAATATTATCCTATTTTTTTTTTCAATTAGAGCTTCATAAATCTTTGATCCAACATATTTTATAATCTTTACAGTTCTTTGCGGTGTAACAGCGAACCCTTTAATAGCTGCAAGCTCTTATAATTAGGTTTATTGGAGTATTCTGAGTAGGTACACTTATTCGCGGTCATTTCCGAGCATCGCGTGCGCAACCCGCGTTTTTACGAGTGTATATTAATGTTAAACCGTTTTAGCGGATGTTGTTTTGAATATGGTACGTTTGCGGTTTGGTTTTAGGATGTGTTGAGAGATATGTTTTAAGGAATGGGGAGATCACAGAAAAAAATTGTAAATATTTTTGTAGTATCGCAATTTTTGGTTACTTTAAAGGGGGGCTATCTGTGGCGTCAGCGGTTCGGCGTCAGATTCGCTGCTATCGTGACGTCATGTCGCTGATCTCGAATGTCGCTCCCTGGAATTGCATTTCAAAGAACATCCATCGCTGTCTCTCTATCGCGGCGTCATTGACGCGGTGCTGCTGGCGACATAGACGTTTCATTCGAAAGCCCACCTTAACTCTTTCTGCTATGATTAGGTTAGCTTTGTTAGGTTATCCAAATATTTTTTGTTTCAATATATGAAGGTATTTTTCCATAACTGGCCTTTTTCCTGTCCCATATTATGAACGTAACAGATCCTTGACCACCATGCCAAGTACTTTGCCACAATTTCCACTATATTCTCACTACGGAAATATTTACTCGCTTTCGCACATAATAATCGGCGATGGTATCAGCTGTTATGACGTCACAAATTGTTCGTGTAGTGTCGCCGCTGCAATAAAGTCGAATTTATTGCGTACGATGACGTCAGCACTCGATATTGTTGGAAAGGTACTTATATTTATTTTGGTGGTTGGTGAAAAGTAGTCCTTGTTGAAAAAAAGTTGTGCGGGTTCATTGTTAACTAAAACCTAATAAAAAGTTTAAACGTAAAAACAAACTGTTTAGGGTCAATTTACACCGAGGAGCGATGGTATACGACGCGACGTTCTCTTTGTAAATCCGTGATAAAAAATAGAACTTTATTTACCATGCATAAAAATAGACATTTCATTGAAAGAACTCGAAAATTCGTTTCGGCGGCGTGGCGCTGCGCCGCGCGGTGCAGCTTGTCAGTTCTTTGTACAACGAGATGCAACTTCGGGCAGGTTAATGCCGCTTTGCGACGCTTCGGAAAACGCGCCAATTTGTTTTTCTAACTGTGATCCATTTTCAAAACAATTCCAGCGCATATAAAAGGCATAGTGAGTTCTGGCATATAAGACAATGCATTATAGCTCTCATGGTGAGGAATGCTGTTTTTCTTGCACTAGTGTCGAGTGTTTCTCTAGTTGCCACTTACAAAAAAACTAAACTTCCATTTATACGAAGAGTTGGTAAATAACATAAATTCCTTTTGAAGGAAGGAAGGAAACGTATGAAAACTATTCAAACAAAGTTAAAGTAATCCGTTATGCTCCAGGGACTTTTCATCAGGCGCTTCTATGTTGCGGTCAAAGTGCAGGCCTTATCAAAATTGAAACGGCCCGCTCCGACTGCCACTATGTGTGCTGAGTTAGGGTCGAACCACATCTGGCAACTAGGAATAATTATTCTTACGGTTGTCGAAAAGAAGAGTTTATAAGGAATGATAAGTGAACTTTCATGCTGGACTGGAAGCGATAGAAAAACATGGAATGTGCCAGCTGTTTCTCCTCCCGGGCATGCTGTAAAACCAGCTAAAAGATGCGAGGGTTTCAATGTAGGTATTGTAATTAAGGCGATGGGCTGACCTGACACCCTGTCACTAGGTATATTATATCAATCTAAAATTGCCCTCAATATTTGTCAGACGTGGCGAAAACGTCTTTTTCTTGGCGTTTTACGATCTGCCTACTTAAGGGATAGGGGCGTGACATTATGTATGTTTACTGTGATTTCATTTCTTAGGACTTCTCTCTGCTTCTACAGTTGCCCATTTTCAACAAAAGACAGAACTCGCTTAGCTGCTGTCATTTGTAGGAGCAAAGTATGTAAAAATTCGAATCCACGACCATTGGATTGACAGCCCAAATTAGAACATAAACCGCATAAGCAGTAGCAGGCAGCATAGAGCCTACTTATTTATATGACTGTTAAAAAAAACATCGCTTTCTACAGACTGTGCTATTCAATAAATCTCTCCCGATGTGAGTCAACCCTAATTGCCACCTAAATATTGCACATTCAATCCGGTATGGCTTAGCGGCGGCGGGTCGCCGGTTCGACGCCGGAACCGAACTGACTTCCTACTTCTGCGGCGTCGGGTAATCAAAATAAAAATGTCGTCGGTTGTATTTTTAGTTTTTTGTGTCAGCATTGTTGGGAAACCTTCCGGTGTGTTTTTAGTTCGGGATTTAATTGTTTTGTGCTAATTTTTTTATTTTGTTTCAGGTATGTGTCTTCTGTATTCTGCTGTTATGAGGGCGAAAAAAAGTAAGAATTTACCATCGATTTCTTCGGGAAAAATTAGAGGATCACAAACTATCTTATGTCCCTCGGTAAGAAATTGTGGTGTTGATTAAAATATATCTAATAAGTAAGATATTAGATGTCCTTTAAGTAACTTCTTACTATGAAACGGCTTCAGTTGACGCTTATATGCTTAAAACATCAAGTTAGTTGAAGCTGAAATCTCGGTCATCTCATTAAATTGATGTTCAGTGGCACTTGACCGAACATTCTCAGAGTATTGACTCATTGAACGCAAAGCCGTGAGTCAAGCAGTGAATGAGGTGCGTCTACCACGAGGTTGGCAAGCATTTTTTAATCCGACAAATTCTTCGCTGGTTTTTCTAAAATCATATTCTTTTACAAAGATGACAAAATTATTGAAGTGGAGTCTGGACCCTACAGACGGACAGACTTACAGATAGATATTGACGAAGTTAAAAGGATTTGATTAGGCAACCTAAAATTTTTTAATTAATTTTAGCGATGTTATAAATGTAACACAAAAGTTCATCAGCTCGATAAGCAGTTTCTAAACAAACTAAATAGTGGACGTTTGAATAGAACCACTAATACTAAAATTTTGCCGAAGTATTTGAAGGCGGTAGCTCAGTTCGTTAGAGCAGCGGTACCGTTCGCCTTGAAGTCGTGGTTTCAAATCCCTCCAGTGCGAAATATTTTGTTTCACTATATTTACATGTTTTAAATAACATTGTAACGTAGTTTTATTTTATTTTATTAGGAGGTTAAAACTGATGTGGTTTTTAGCTTAGACGTGTATTGTACTATTTGTACTTTACAAATTACAACACACAGAACCTCATGGTAGACAGATTCATCATCGATGACTAAATTCCAATTGAGTCCACCGCATTCTACGATCATTTTTATAGTCAGTTACCCTAAGGTCATCGGTTTATTGTGCGTTTATGTTCATTGTGGCTTTAAAATGGTTATTCTAAACATCTACTGTTATTGGGCGCTTTTCGACATAGACGGCACGTTCACGGCATCGGCGACGGCACGGTATCGTGGAAGAGATAATGTATGAAAATCAATGAAATTATATGGCACGCTTTTCCACTTGACGGCACAGCAAAGGCACGGCAACGTCACGGCATTAATTCCTACCAGTATCGTCGCCCGCCTGCCAAACTGCATGTGTTTTGTATTCGTACGACGAAGCATGCGCATGTGTGTGTACGCTCAGATTGAAACTAGGTGGACGTTATCGGGACATTGCCGTGCTGTTGTCGTGCTGTCTAGTGGAAAAACGCATTTACTCGACCGTTAAATTAGCTCTTATCTGTGGGATCTCTCGGCTGCTTTATGTGAAGTATTTGATATTGTATTTATTCAAGAAATTCTTGGGTTTGAAATAGATTTATTGCTTCAATTTATTTTATTGTTCTACGCCTCCGTAGTCTGGTGATTTGAGCCTATTTCGATGTGAGGTTTAAGGATTTGATTTCAAGTAAGTTTGGGCTAAATTTCACTGCACTGCCTTCGTATATATACGCCACTCATAATCATATTCAGTTTGATTAGGTATTTTTGTAGATATAAATCGGTAAGCCACACTTGGCTATGAGTATAGTATGCCAACCATAATGAGAATATCAAACGACGCTAAAATCTTCAAATAAAGAATCTAATATGTCTTTTTCGGTAGGAAAGCTCCTACCAATTTCAACTCTTTATAGCCTCTAATCTAGAAGAAAAAAAAAGACTAGGAAATCATCAGGCTAACTAAAAAAAAGAGGAAATTTCTGATGATCTCAAATAAAAATTACTACTACAAATTCACCATTACTCACACCATGCGAGTTATTCATCCATTATTCTTCAAACTTTCCAACGATTGCGTGACAATTCATAAGCCCACTGCGCAGGCGCATATTAACGAGTGGTCCATTGTTTTAGGTACAAGATTATTGCATTAGTGATATACTGTGTTACTGGAGGCAGTTGCCGCATTAATCTCCATCTGGTGGACTTGGGGGGTGGTGTGAGGCATGAGAGTGAGAGTTCATGACTGGAATTTGTTAGGTGATATTCTATTTGTAAATCTAGGAAGGTAGAGATGGTTGACGACTACTTCCTACCAATCGTATACCTGGTAGGTGGTACTTATGTTAACGAAATTAGATTTTTTTTTGAGGAATTCTTCAGACAACCTTAGTATCTGTTACAATCAACTAGCTCTTCGTCCAATGATTTTATCCTTGATTTTTAAGATTTTCCGTGAAAATAAGAAGAGCTAGCAATAAAAAGTATGTCAGCCTCATTTGGTAGTTCAATTCAAGGTGTTATAAGAATTAAACAGGTAGGTATATTTTAAGTGATAAATTCAATATATTGTTACATCGCTTTAATGTTAACTCTTACACCATACCCTCAAAAATTTCAAATCACCGCACAAATGATGACAAGCAATATAATCTCAAGGTTTTGCCGCCAAAAATATTGTGCGGGCTAATGATCAGACCGTTATACTACGAGTATACTAACGTGAATTTTACAAACTTAAGTTGCAATTCGATGGTTGCGATTGCGCCGAATAGTACCTACATATTAGTTTTTATCCCAATCCAACCAAGTTTAAAAAGAGGAATATTTGTATGGCTTTTTACTACACAATTAGTTATAAACCACTGCACTGGTTTTTAACATCATAAAGCTGCGAAATGAGGAATAAAACTACTTTATTCTATCTATTTATAGCACAATAAAATTTCGTGCCTACGGGACTGCTCGCTTGCCTGCCACATGCAGTATGGAGGGGAGGTCATATACCTGGCGTCTGACAATGCAATAGCTGTCGCTAAATACTGGCAAGGGATGATTTAAGTTACAACATATTAGAAATTTGGATTATTGACACGAAGAAGAAGAAGACGGGACTGCTACTTGTCATCTAATTGTACTTTAAATTTATAGTTCTATCTTTACCCGTTCATCAATCGCTTTGTTGTCGCAATCATTGGAATCCCACCTTAACATCCACTCTCTTTTTGTGGTCGATACCTAACTAGAAACAAAAAGTTTATTGAGTAAGTACGAGTTCTGATTTAGTCCAGTTTTGATGAGTTTGATAGTTTTTGTACGAGAAAGTTGTTTTATTATGTTTATACAACTTTCTAGTTGTTTTATTAGTATGAGAACAAATGGAATCATTGTGCTTGTCTGTGAAACCAAGAAAAACTACTTAACATTTATTTTGCCCTCTGAAAGACATCATGTTTTCATTTCTCATATCGCAAATCATCATGTCCCTAGCCTTTTCCGGTATTTTACGGGGTCGGCTACCTAATATAGAGGATTGAACGAGGGTACTGCCATCTGACCTCCGCAACCCAGCAGGGAAACCAGACCCAATCTTAAATTAGGCTTTTGCCAGGTTAGTGGCCAACCCAGCTGTCAAGCCTCCACTACTTATCAATGGCCTCCGACATAGCTTAACGATAAATATCAACGATATTAACCGGAACCAATGGCTTAACTTGCCTTCCGAATCACGGAAACGCTCGATCACCGGTTACCCATCCATGACCTTGATGATACTTAATATCGTTATCAAAATGAATAAGCACTTGACTACGAGCGCTATTCACATCGCAAAATCGCCAATATGAAACATATTATGACGTTAGTTGGTAAACAACATCAATATTAGAACTACAACCATCTGTAATATTCGACACGGCGATATTTGAAACATGGCTGCCGTCTGAAGCATGCCCGAAACTTTGGCAACTTCGGACCAGGTGGGCTTGGCTTGTTCGACGGTTTATTCCTATACAGAAAAATTATAAATGAAAAAAAAAATGTATGTAGGGATGAGCGGTTTTCGATAATTATTTTTTAGTATAATACATACATACATTCATGCCTTTATCGCCTACGGGGTAGGCAGAGCGTAGGACGCCTATTAAAATCATAAAATTATTAGGAAGGCCAAATCGGATACGGATACGGATTGGGTACGGATAAGTGCACAAACGCCCTAACCTTCGAATGCCTTTGTTGGTTTTTACCAGCATGCCCAAGAGAAGCAGGGGGCACATTCTATGCTTTTCTTTCGCTCCAAGTCCATCATGGAAGCAAAAGCATCCTCAAAGAGAGTTTGAGTCAGTTAGACAGGTTATTATGCTGGACTGGGAGTGATAGAAAAACATAGAATGTGCCAGCTGCATCTCCTCCCATGCATGCTGTAAAAATCAGCTAAGGGAATCGAGGGTTTCAGTGTATTGCAATTTAGGCGATGGGCTGACAACCTGTCACTATGGTAATATACATAATCATCGTCTGTATTAACCCTCAAAACTTGTCAGACGTGGCGGAACGACCTATGTTTAGGTCGTTTTTGCTCTGCCTACCCCATTAGGGATAATGGCGTGATTTTATGTATGTATGTAGACAGGTTATAAAATGTAAACTAATGACTATTGCAGCATAAATTTGCAAGAAACGAGCGTGTTACGTCGGCCTCCAATAATAGGTAGGTTGATTATGATGGTTTTGGTAACGAGAGTGTAACCAGTTCATATTGCGTTATTGATACGCAATCCAAATTATTGTAACTACGGATTTATTAACTTTCCAAGGTAGTAATTTATATTTCTGTAATTTTTATTTTTACTATAATTATTATTATTATTTCGAGTCGTTAGTTCTTTACCTTGTTACACAGTAGTGACCTTTTCTAAATTGGTCAAGTTACCAATCAGAACGCAATAACTTTTGTTATACCTACTCAATTAGACTGAACTTGACTTTTTAACTAGACGAGATTTATTCAACAAAAGTAGGACACTTTTCCTCTAATCTAGATAAAATACATAAGATGGTCTGTCTCAAGCAAATAATTTTAACCGTGACCAAATTTGTGCAGCAACAGACATTCTTATGGAATATTTGCCAATTAGGAATATACCGATTTGAGTAGACAGCGTGACAACCTGACAAACACCTTCAACTTCTCTCAGTGGACGTGAAGAGCAAACTTTAAGACAAATGCAGTTTGGCTCCAGACCCGAATTCTAGAATCTAGACCCAAACTTGGCTACACACATTATTTACAATTGACGCAAACATTTTTTGTAGAACAGAAAACAAAGCCTTGGTGGAGAATTATTATCAATATATGTGTCGCAGTCATCTAGTTGAATCTGCGACATGTGTATGCCCACAAAAAAAAATGCTGTTAAAATAAAAAGTAAAAATTACTTTTAAAAGTAATATGTTGGAAAAAAAAACATTCAATTAGTGGCCGGTCCTTTAGAGCCCATACTCACTCTCACTTCCACACGCTACTCCCCTGACGACATATACTATTTGTTGACTGAATGCATAAAAATGTTGATTGAAACAAATGTGCCTTTCTTTCTCATTCACTAACAACTATTGACACAAAACCACCCCTAATCCTCGTAACCAATATAAAGCTGTGCACACACTTGCCACCGCAGATAAGGCACGATCTACACTAGAACTTTAATTAATTGCCCTATATGCCAGACTGCCAATGCTGCCGATTCTGTTGCAGACACAACTTAACATATTTTGGTTTGGTCTTGTCACTTTCTAAAATTTGAAACAAAACACATATAGTGCGACTGTCAAATCTGTACAGGCGGCAATATTAGTAACTAAAAGGCTATAATTATGCTGACAGCGACCGCTATAGTGGCTACGTGACAGCTGCACAGATTTCGCGGTCGATCTATAGTTATAATTCTGTCAAAGTGATGTGTAACGCTTAAAATAAGACGGCACCGCATGCCATCTTATTTAAGGCGTCGGTTTGACAGGATTATAACCAGCTGTTGCATTTCTGTCTCTATTTTATTCATATTTTAGAAAGTGACAGGACCAAACTAAAATAAGTGAAATTGTGTCTACAACAGAATCGCCACGAGCAGCGTGGGGAAAAGGGGAAAAAAGTCGGCGTCGACGTGACTTAAGCTTGATTGGGGGATGGTAATGGATGGGTAGTGTATGTGGCTGGGTTTGTTGGACTTATGCTTAGAGTAAAATAGTGCAATTTATTGTTAAAATAGAGTAGTGACCCGCCCCGGCTTAGAACAGATGCAATATCATTTCGATGTATAGGTACTAGACAAGCATTTATAGGTAGGTACTTAAACGATCGTTCTACCGTCATAACTGAAAATCAGTCAACGAAACAAAAATTCAATTTTGACCGAGCAAAATATTGCAAAAATACCGATTTTCATTACTTGTTTAATTTGAAAGCTTGCCTATAAAACGCGTACCCGGAATTACAAAAAATATATGTAAAAAATACATCGTTAAAATGAATCGTGAAATGTATAGACCAACCATATAAAACTATTAGGAAATGACCATGCGATTAGTTTAAAATAACACTGTATAGACCAGTTATAGTAATTGTCTAATAACCGTGCTGGCGTGATTTTAAAGTGCCAACTTTGACTAAAACGATCGTTTGTTACTATCAGCGGGCCGTGGGATATTCTGCAACCATTAAAATATTTTTATTTATTTTCGAGAGCTTAGTAAACGACTTCCATGTTGGAATAGATTAGAAACAATACAGGCAGTGGCACATATCGTCCCAGTTCTTGCTAACGGACCTATCTGTCAAACGGACCTATCTACACTGACCATACCATCAGGATCCTCTTTTTTTTTTGAACAAGTTCTCTCTAACAGTCGTTTCTGTATCGTCTACCGTTTAGAAGATAATCGACATTTGTGTTTGGCATATCTGCACAACAAGGCAATAAATATTCTTACAAACCGTCTCTTGTACATATAACTGTTAGCGAGATTTTTAAAACTTCACACACTTCCAAAAATTAAGAACTATGTACATGTGACTGTTAGACAGATTTTTTGTCTGCAATGTTGACATTATTTTGCGTATAAAACAACAGTTTTTTTCGAATATAAACCTTGTTATCTTTGCAATGAAGTCTTTAGCATTAATTTACACGGCGCCACATCACTGTGGTATGGGGGCGTGCTTGAGGGGAGCATGATGTGAATGTGGTATTCATCAGCGAGGTTAACCCAAGGCTAACTGAAGGTCCCACATTGCCAGATTACCACACCTACCTGCAGAAAGAACGTCGTATGGACGGTGGAAAGGACCAGCAGCGTACCGAGGACTGGCAATGCTGGTGAAGAGACACATCATCTTCCAGCCCATCGACCACCATCACCAACAACTAAAATCGATGTACGCCATTGTTATTCAACTCTAACACGGAGCAGAGGACCTCTACTCGCTATTTACAAAGCGTCGCAGACCAAGTTCCAGGTTGCTGACAATTACAAGGTCCACATTCCTCTATTCTTACCAGCATCGGTACTTAAAAGCAAAGAACACAGCCTGGAACAAATTGTACCTTCAACTCTGCTAGAAATACCCTACAAGCACCTTTCTGGACTAGAACACACTTACGATGTCAGCAGGCTGATAGAGGTGACATGCCACGATCTGAGGAGTCCATTCATAGACAACATGCTTGACATGGTAGTCCACCAAGGTCTCCGCATCCCGCCTAACGAGGAAATATTAGTAGACTAGCGACCCGTCAGTAGGATCCAAGTAGTATCGGGTGGAACTACTAGCACCAAGATCCTGCATCGAGTAGGGGACTTTTGCGGGTGGTGTCAAAAGTTCTCTGAGTACAAAACCAGTACAGATCGCCCAAGATGTATGGCAAGGCACAGTGGAACGAAGCACCGTCATTCTGATTGCTACTGAATCAGCACCCAGACTAATCTGGCTAGTCTGATTCTGGCCTACAAGAAACACAAAACCAGGAGGCGATGGTAGCATACTCCTAGGTTTATGCACTCAATATCAAGCTCAGTGATTTGACTGAAAAGTAAAGGAAAAACTTCCAAAACATGCAGCCTAGCCTGGAAACCATCTAAGGGCGTTCGACCGAGAGGCCCTTTCCATACACCGCCTCTGTCTTCAGCTCACAAACATAACGCCGGTTATTCCCAGGGTAAACTGATATGCAAGGTCGATGATTAGGCCGAGACATTCAGTTGAAGCCGAAAAGGACATTGCAGTTGAGAGACACCTTGAAGACTACTTCGTAGCACTGAACGAACCAGGAAAAGACGGCCGGAGCCGAGCTGCAAGGAGGCCTTGGGTACGAACAGGATCTCCAACTCAGCTCTATGACATAGATTTAAGTTTCCGTGCTTTGAGTTTGATTATTATTATTATCTGCTGCATTTGGCCCAGGAAAAAGAAAATTTCGTGTTCTCCTGCCCGGCAAGATAAAAGGTGGTAATGACTTGTTGTGTAGAGAGAATATAGCTAAGGTCATGGCTCGGTTTTTAGTTTTTAATCCCAAAACCTAACCATGAACTAAGGGAAATACCGCCCGATCAAATTCCTCAGCACCATCTCGAAAGACTTTTTTTGCGTGGTGCACAGTACCACCCTTCACCTGAGCCATGTCTGACAGCTTCTGGTGATTGTCGTCAACAACTGAGATCACACTGTCACGTGTATCACTTGGACTGGACATAGAGATGGCATTTGACCTGAGCCATGTCTTGCAGCTTCTGGTGATTGACGTCAACAACTAAGATCACACTGTCGGGTGTATCATGTTGGACATAGAGATGGCATTTGAACTGAGCCATGTCTTTCAGCTTCTGGTGATTGACGTCAACAACTGAGATCACACTGTCGCGTGTATCACGTTGGACATAGAGATGGGATTTGACCTAAGCCATGTCTTGCAGCTTCTGGTGATTGACGTCAACAACTGAGATCACACTGTCGCGTGTATCACGCTGTACATAGAGATGGCATTTTACAGCGGCAATATGAAGACCTAGTATTCAAGCTCAGAAGACGATCGTTCCCAAGCGTATCACCAAGCTTTCCGGAAGAGCGGTCCCATTGGAGTTTGCTCTCTTCGATCCGAGATACTGGCTGGTGGTTTGCAGGGGAGTTGACTGCTTCCCACATGCTACGCGAGTTTACAGACACGGATGATAATAGTCCCATCCCAATGGGACAGCTTGTCAAATGGATGGATGATCTTGCTGAAATACTTGGGCCTTATTATTGAAAATGCGGCAACAAGGTACTCATAATATTAAATTAAAAAAATAACATTATTATGGGATGCTATGGGTTTGTTCTTAGTAAACACAGGCAAATTCAAACTAATTGATGATACTATTTAAAGATGATTTTACAATAAAGAAAATAATACCTTCTTGTTATGTTAAGTCTAAATAGAATCTCATTAAATATTATAATCAGTAGTTCAGTTCAGTACATAAAGTATATTTAAAGGTGATAGGATATTATTTTAAATCATTTCTACTGCCAATGAATAAGAATAAGTCTGGAAACTGTAATGACTGATATAATTTTATTTATTTTTAAACCAAACACTGCGGTCCTAACTGACAAAAATAAAAAACAAAGTTCTCACAAAGAGTCATATCTGCTTTAATTAAGTATAAGTCAATTAATACAACACTTAGAGCTTTAAGGCAAACACTTACTTAAAGGGTATTTTTTTTACTATAGTAAAACGTTATGACTTCATTAATATTGGCAAAACTAACTTTACCACAGTGTCATCATTACAGCGCCAAACCGCAAAACGCTTGCACTCGAAAACTATCAAAAGGCAGATAGGTCAGTTAGCAAGAACTGGGACGATATGTGTGTCTGCACTGCAGTGTATTGTTGACTTACATCCTGTCTCCATAGCGATTCATAATCCTGTCCTGCCCCAAAAGTCCCAGCTCATGCACACTCCAGGATCTGCAGGAGGTAAACGACAAAGCAGTCGCCGTTGCAAAATACTGGGCCAAACTGTTATAGTTACCAATCGACACGAAGAAGAAGAAGAAGCGATTCATATTTATTTCTGAAAATTGCTCCAACATTTGTGTGATGAAAACATTTTTTTACCAAGGCTGTAATACTTAAATGCTAACCTATCCGCCCCGTCAGGTTTAGGATATAGATTAAAAAAACTTTACATTTAGTTCAGAAAAATACACGTTTTACAAAAGACTAAAATGTCGTCAAACATGATAGGTACTATTATGTAGATAATATTACTTTACTTTACTAGAACGTAGGAAAAGATTAGGTAAAATAATCGTGTTATAAATTCAGTAAAAAGACGCGACAGAATGGGTATAAGAGAATAAATGAAGGTAGACAAAAGCGTAACTGTATTTACTGCTAACAAGAACACGATTTTGCGTTGTATCTTTAATGTTTAACCTGAAATATTATTTTACAGTGTAAAATTTAAATCTTTAATTCGGAACCAGGCAGCGTTTTGTTACTTATTATTTTTTCATGTCCTATAAAATGGTGCCGATTCTATTGCAGACCCAACCCAACTTAACTTATTTAAGTTTAGTTCTGTCATTTTCTAAATTTGAATAAAAAGAATGGAGACGGCAGCAACACAACAGCTGTTTATAATCCTGTCAAAGTAACCTATATCGATACCATCTAGCATGCAGTCTTATTTTAGGCTGTAACATCACTTTTACAGGATTATAATCAGCTGTTGTGGTTACTGTCTCTATTTTATTAAAACTTTAGGAGCTTCTAAACATGATTCAAGTCAAGTCAGATCCTAAATAAGGGCGATTTAACGTCTATTAGTATATGAATAAAACTGCAAATTGAAAATCCTAAAAACATAAAAGCAATAAATTAATTTGCTGGTTTTTGAAAAAAAAAAAAC